>CALQYR020007211.1:455117-689960 GCA_943334845.2 Auanema sp. JU1783 | reverse complement strand
GGGGGGGGGGGGGGGGGGGGGAAGAGGAAAAAATTGCTGTGTCGATTAAAATAAAATTAGTAAACTAGAGGGCCAATTCATATATAGACTCATATATATTATATATATAGATAGATATATAGATATGCGTTACCAGCATCAAAAGAGGTCATGAAAAGCTTAGTGTTAGAAAATAATTTGAAAAAAATAATTTTTTTTTCTGTACTCTCCACTAGATGAACTGGTTGAGAATTAATAAATGCAACCGGGTTAGCGAACTGCTCATTGCAAAATGAAAATTGTTTTTGAAGGATAAGTCTCGATATGCTAATGAGATGAGGTAAGATACAAGATGAGACAGAGGGGGGGGGGGAGATATTGGACAGAGGTCAAGTATCAAAACACATGAATCGAAATTAAAAATAAATATTAATTTACATAGTGATGTTGAATTGAAGAAATTAAATGAAAAAAAAACTGACCGTTCTCAACTATAGATGTGCACAAGGCATAATCGTCATTGACCTCTGAAAAACTATAAAATGTAAATGATAATTTGAATAATAAATAAACGATGATGATGAAGAATATGAAATAGAAAATGCTTGATTAGTCGCTTGTGAACAATGAAACGAATATGATCCGTAGGATTAATGACAAGATTTAACGTGTCTTAACGTGTGAAAGAGCCGGATTGCAGTTTGCAGTGTATTAGGAGATTCAAATAGATATTTTCTTATATTTGAGTAGTGATGGAATAATAAATATCACCAAAAAAAGCAATAGAATATCATACATAAACGAGGATAAGAGAAGCAGCAACATGCTGACTAACAGTTCGATGTTCAACATCAAAAAGTTTCAAATAGTTAAACTACTGTATTCACTTTCATCATCATATACGGTATATTGCGTCTTCAGGTTTAATTGTTAGAAGGTTTTATTTGTTTTAAATGAGATATCTTAGACAGCTGAAGACAAGACTTTCAACGACCACACATATTTTGAACATTAAAATGGAGCCATAAATCAGTGGAAATACATAAAAGAGCCTAGGTGGTCTTCACCATATTCATCATCTTTTCTTCATCCAATTCTCTCTCTCTCTCTCTCTCTCTCGATCTCGTTTCCTCTCTCTTTATCTTTCTCCTTCCTTCATATTCATTTTCATTCTTTCCTTCTCTCTATCTCTCTCTATCTTTGATTCATGGAAATATATTTTATTTTCCTTGAGGTTTCTGTGAGGCGCAAGTAAATGATATTACAGATGAAAGATTGTGGAATCATTAATGGCAACATGCTGATAACATGTCACAACTTTGATGAAATAAAAATTTAAAATTAGAAAAATGAAATAAAAAATATGTTTTTGGAAGAGGCAATTCATAACAATCTGATTTTGGGGCAAATATATGTGGCAGACATGTTAAAGCTTGAATATATAGATCTTTCTCAAGCAGAAAAACCTTTTAGTAATGATTGATTATGAATCTCAGTCAGGTTCTTCTCATTTTGATCTTTTTCGATTTTTTTTATTTCTTCTTCAAAGGTTTTGCTTAAAACTAACAAAAAAGAACGATTCATATACAGTCACATAATCTATCAAAACTACAGACTTCGCAACAGTTTTAAGTTTGAGCGATCAAACAAGAGAACCGGAACAAGCCCTATCTTATAGGAATTTCTATGTGTGAAAGAAAAACTATCCTTTTTTGCCGTTTTAATTCATTTTTTTTCGTTATCTCACTTCATAATATTCTTCTGTATATGGAAAGGGAATAGAATATCATGTAGTGTTGCTATATATGGATATGTGGTCTGGCCACCCATTGTCGTTAATGGCTCTCTGCTTTCAGCTAATCATCATACTTCCCACTGTGGTTATTGCCCTCTGTCACTGATTGTTTTCAAATTCTCATTTGTTCAGGTAGAGAAAGAATTACGTGAAAAAAGGATGGTTCATTTCTTTTTTCATCATCTGCTGAGTGGTTGCATTCACTGTTCTCTCATTCCCATCTCATATATACAAGCATCGTAAACAAGGTAGCGAACGGATTGTTGCCCCCATGTTCAGGAGGAAGAAAACATTTGGAATAAATTGTCATAGATAATAGATGTGATAAAGAGTTGCAGAAAAAATTATAAAATTAATCGGAAATCTTTTTTTTATACTAGAAATTAGACATTTGCAAAAGAAAGATGATTCTGTCCTTCATAGTTCACCCGCTGAGAGATATGTTCCTTTGTTTGCATCGACAAGATTTTCTTATTTCGAACAGTTCATAGAAAGTACACGAAATAAATCTGTTCGTCTAATTTTCATCTTCAAAAGCTTATTACATGTATAAATATCTGAATCATCAAAAAAAAGAGTGTTCACCTCCTGTAAACAAGGATGATTCATAGAATCGTTCTTTTCAATCAGATCACTCAATATGGAAATTAAAAATGAATGTTAATTCGTTTCCAAATGTGCCATCGTATAATTCTTAACTAATTTATGGAGTTCAGATGGCTTTAAAGAGCATGGTGAGAAGACTCAATGAAATGAGAGACAAAACAGAGAGACAGAGAGAGAGAGAGGGAGGGAGAGAGAGGGAGAGAGAGAGGTTTGTGTAAAAAGAATGAAGACGAATAAACCAAAATATTGTTTTTTTTTGTCGCTTTTTTGTGTCGATTACATGGAATGATGAGGAAAGATTCAAATGATTCTGCCCTGTTGCTCTTCACATGAGAAAAAGAAATAGAAAAAGGGTTGAAAATGAGATTACACGCAGAATTAAGGTGAACATGAGATACGATGATGTTCAAAGAATGAGGAGAATTGATGGTACTACGGATGGATCAGCTGAAGGTGAACTTGATCGAAAACAGATTGAGGTACAGAGAGAAAGAGATTGAAAGAGAATGAGAAAGAGAGAGAATGTGAGAATGAACAGGCAAAAAAAAGAGACAAAAATTAGAAATGAGGAAAAGAAGATAGCCCAAAGTGCAAAATGCTATCTGAATTCAGCGTTTTTCAGATCTTTCTATGAGTCAGCTTGAGAAATGGCCATCGTCGCCGCGGAAAGCAACAGTTTAGATCCCAAATAAGAAATCTGTCGTTGTTGTCCCTATGACATCATAGTTGGCAAAGATTTTAAGAAAGAAAATCAATTGAACATACATTTAAGTGGGTTGGAAGTAAGAAACTGAGAGAAAAAGAGAACGAAGAAGACGAAAAATATTTGAGAAAATATTCAAATAAACAGATTTTTTTGTTCAAAAAAATGATCAAATATGGCCAAGTGTGATGATCATATGGAAAAAATGCTTTGATATCAGTACGATTTAAATAAATTTTCGTTTAATAAACTTGTTTTATACCAAGTTACAATAAGAGCAAAGGAACGTTAGCATTAGCAGGTGCATGTTCTCTAACAGCAACAAAAAAAATAAAAAAAGAGAGAGAGGATGACTCTGCTCATATATAAGCTTTAAACGTCAAGCTTATGCTATGCATGGAAACATGAGAGAGACGTATAAGAATGAGAATCTCAGAAGGAGATGAGCAAAAAAACTGTAAAAAAAGAGATTATTTTCCATCAAAAGGAATTCATAAAAGAGGAAGCGAAAGATCAACATGTTTTACAAACATCTGCTCGTTTTAAAGGAAAATGTTGCGTTTTTTTTCACTTTTACTGATCACCACCTTAATTTGCATTCCGTCCCACGCCTTTCGCGCGTACCAAAAAAAAAGCTGAGAACCCATTATGTTGTTGTTGCGATAAGTACAGAATGGTTGCTTTTATTGTAAATTTTCATATTTTAAAAATGGTTCTTGGAGATTGGATGAGTCTCTGGATCCTGTCATGCATTTATAATTAAAAAGAAATGAATAAGAGAAGTAGTTAGATTGTTCGCAATAGAGACATAAGAATGGAAAAAACAGAATTTAAAATATAGTTAAGGTTTTTTGGTGAATGAACCATTGATGGGAAAGAAGTTTTGAAGGTTAAAGAGGTGAGCACAAGGAAGAGAGAGAAAGAGCGAGAGAGCTATGGAAAAACACATATAGAGAGTGAGAGAAAGAGAAAGAGAGTAAGGTGGAACAAGTATGAAGGAGACAAAAACTAAAAGAGAATGATTAAATAAAGAGAAAGCTCAGAGGCAGAATGATGAAAATCATTTGGGAGGTAAAAAGAGCAAAAATTCGATTTAAACAGATTTAAATGGACATGAGAAGGATGGAATATATCTGGTCAAAGGCTACTAAGAGGACATCAGTAAGGACAGACAAACTGAAGAGTCAGACTGCCCGAATTGGTAACATTTCAGCTGGTTTGCACGAATTTTTAATCAACTGGATGGGCTGTTCCGAGACTTTGTATTTCCTTTTGCAAAAATGGACATTGAGTCAACCAGATAGAACATTGTTGCGAAAATGAGAAGATGTTAGCTTAAATTGAGCCTCTAAGCAGACTGTGAGGCTTTTTTTTTGGAGAATCAGAGGTTTATAGATTTGCAAGCGAGAAATCAAATGTAATCAGATTCAAGTGAAATAGGGAGTGGGAGGGAGCGACAGACAGAGACAATGGGAAAGATAAGTTTTATCTTCAGAAAGCTTCTGAATCATCAATGATTTCTCTCATAGCAAATTTGAATACAAAATTACTGTAAACATTAAGAATACAAGGGGATGAGAGAATGATGGTTGAAAGACAGATGCTAAACCTTCTCTTCGTTTCTCTCTCTCTCTCTCTCTTTGTCTTTTTTTTCAATACAAGAGAAGTCATCTCCTATTTTCTTTCTTTTTCACATGAAGTTGATATTCAACAACACAAAATCCAACAGAACGGACCACGTGGGCTTTGACAACGTTCTTAACGGTATTCAACAGATGTTTTGAAGTTCATCACTATTTTCAGAGCGCATTCTTCTTTCTCTCTTCCTTTACAAATTCATATGGAAGCTGTGTTTAATAAGAGATACACCCTGACGACAAATAGTTTTCTTGGAAGGTTGCCAAAACTGTTTCTGCAAAACAGAGAGAGATAGAGAGAGAGAGAGAGACAGAGCGCGATGGGATCAAGATGAAACTTTGCCATTTTTTGCGTACAGACATGAAACTGAAGGACTTCAGAGAATATTTGATGAAAGTTTAAAGCAATTTTCCCAATAAAACTGACCATTTACTATCTTTGGACATTCATTGAAGGCAATTGATTCGAGAATGATTGTAAGGAGGGGGAGTGGTGAGAGATGAAAAATAATTTTTTTGGAATAATAATTAGAATATTTCATTTGAGAGATGAACTTTCGGTGTGAGAATGATGATCCGCAAAAGAGAATGTCGATCTCTTTTTAATCTTGCAGTTATTAACCACATACATATAATTAGCGGATTTACATCAACTAATTCTGCCAACTCATGTTCTAACAAAGGCATTAACCTATCTAAAATTCTGATAAATCTACCGCTCTCATGAGATTTTAAATGTTCTAGCTAACTAGCTATACATATGGTTTGCACACGTGAAAATCATCACAAAACTTCACGCGTTGACCTTCATCATCGCTCATCTGAAGACTACAACGTCAAAAAAGATTCTGTCGTTTCCAAGCAATTTCATTGAAAAAAAAGATTTATCCATGTCCTAAATAAACAACTCGTTCCAGCATGTTATACTTAGAGAATGTGCACATGAAGCACGACTGTGAGTTCATTTGCAAAGCTTGCAACAGTCAAGAACGGTTGTAGTCATGGTAATAGAGAAATAGAAGTGAGGTTGTTATGAGACGAACTATTAGAAAGAGGAGAAAGCGACAGTCTTCGTACGTTGAATGAAAACAAGGTAAATGGCTCAATAACACTTTTATTTGGAGGAAACGAGTAATAATATTGGAAAAATAGAATGATGAATCAGAAAAGGTCACTTGTGAGCTTTGAATTGAAAAAAAATTTTTTTCTTAGATCATACAAGGCATGTTGTTTGCTTAAAGCCATATGGCAGCAAAGTCAACAAAACTTTTTTTTTGTGAAATATCAGCAAATTTACAAGAACCTTCTAGCTTCGTTAACTAGATTATACAAAAAAATGGAAATATAATGAATTTGCACTACAAATAGTTAGTAAATTTGTTGTCTAGAGGTCAATGAATCGGAGACTTGCAGCATTTGACAGTATACAAGGCCACTCAACTTAGGAATCTACTGTTGATCTTAAAACACTAAAGTAACTAAACCAATCAATGTGAAAATACAAAGAGCGTTTCTGACAATATATTATAATTGATGAAGTTTATAGTAACTTTGGAATGTTGAGCATGAGGAGGATGGGCTTAAGCATGAAACTGCCGTAGATGTGACTGTTTTGAATCAGACGTGATCAACATACGCTACTACAGAAAGTTAATGGGAAAAAACAGTAAAAATCTGGCAAGCGTCCAAATAGGAAATACTTCAAGTGAAAACATATGGATACCTAAGAAGAAGAAGAAGTATAATGAAAAATTAGTGAGAGGCCAGTGAAAAAAAAAAGATGGAGGAGGACAGGAGGTGGCTAAGAAACAGAGAGAGTTTTCCCTTCAAACCTTTTTATCGCTACTCATCTTAGCAATCTCAGCATGCTGCATACTCTCTCATACTTCTTCAACGTTTTTTTCTATTTTTTTCAGTTATATTTCTGTTTTTCAAATTCCTTTCGGGCAATAATTGACCTTGGTGGCCGAAACTGAAAAACGGTCGATGTTGCGATTGGGGGAAAGTGACAGCGAAGGAACAGCTGATCAGAAAACCATTTTTTTTCTTAAGATTCAAAAAGTGTTTTTTGTAATAAATTGTGGGAGAATTATGAGAAAGCGGAGAACGGAACCAAAAAAATGGAAAAAAAAAAGAAAATGAAAAAGAAAACGAAAATGGAAAGTAGGAATTAACAACATGTATTAAACAATAGCAATAATCCAATGAGTGAATAGGAATTTGAATAGGAATTTGCTTAAAAAAAAGAAGGAAATATTCAAGAGAATTATTGAATTTTAATCAAAAGAAAACAAGTGATTCCCATAAATGCAAACCGGGAGTCATCACCATTGCAATAAAAACGTTTTTAACGCATTTTATATTTGGCAGTTGAAAGTTGAGAAGACGACAGAACGATAGCAGTGCTTATACAGTGATGGACCGAACTTATATTATAAAGAATCGAAGGAAATGTTAAAGTAAAAAATGAAAATGAAACATTGTTATTATTTGTTTTTGTTGATTGAATAAATATGAATTCATTAGATGTTCCACTTAACAATAGTCTCGTGATGTGTTGAAGCTCAAAGTTCAAATACTTGCATGATTTCTGTCTTTTTTTTAAATAAACTGTTGACATATTGGTAAGGATGAGGAAGAGATGAGTGAGAAAGGAGAAGGAGGGAAATAGAGAAAGAGAGAGAGAGGAAAAGAGAGAGAGAGGAAGAGAGAGAGAGAATGTGGAAAAGACACAACCGTTCCCTATGAGTGCAGAAAAAATAAATGAAAAGCAACAGTATGGCACCCATCGTCCACGTGGGTCACGTGAGTTCTCACGTAAACGAAGTGTTAATTTGAAGAAAATGAGAAGAAATAAATATGAGTAAAGAACAAGTTTTTTAATGGAAAATTGTAGATTTTCAATTTGTTGTTCGTCTTTTCACATCAGACAGACTTGACCTTTCCATGAAAATAGCTGAAGTTGTGAGAGTTAATTGAAAAATTAAGAAATCATTAGTGAGCACTGTCAATACAGAAGTATAGAAGAGAAGGAGAAGGAGAGAGAGAGAGATAAAGAGAGAGAGAGAGAGATTGTGACTGAGCAGACAATCAAATCACAAATAGTAATTCATAGATAAGTACTACTGCGTTGCAAAGGTGTTTGTTACATAATTATTATAAATAATAATAATATTTCTATATTATTCAAAAATAATTATAATCAAGGTAGAAGCACAAGATATAATACTCATGAATAGCTGAGATCTTCAACAAGAAAAAAAAGGTCTGCAAATGAAAAGCATATACGCATTGTGTGACGACTTCTCCAAAAAGACAAAATAGATAGATGATAGATGAGTTTGACCCTAAAATGCCTTCTTCAGGGTTTTGAGCCTTTCACAAATTCATCCTCTTTCCTATAACGGCTGTATCATTTTAGGAAGACGCCGACGAAAAAACATTTTCGAATCTTAGTCTCCGGAACTCAAAGGACAACGAGGGCAGATTAAGTCTCGAAACTTGGAACAGTTTGAAATGAGTCTCAATAATCAGTCTTTTATTTTTATTTTTTTTAAAGTTGTAGCTAAGAGTTCAATAAACACGTAACATGTTGTCTAGACGTGGGAATGATTTTCGTAAACCTGGGAATGTGGCATGCATGTTATCATAATCATGTGGAAGTGAAGAGAGTAAGAACAAAAAAAAATGATGGAAGAAGCTAAAGTAATAAAAAATAGATAAATGGGAGGAAAAAAGGCGATTAAAAAGGTCAAAGTAAGTGCAATGCTGTTGGTTGGACAAGAAAAGAAGCAGTTGATTTGTCATGCATTGTGTGTTTCTCAAATAAACACTGAAAAACGATGAACAAGTTGCGAAGTTGTTTGAAGAAGATCCAAAAAAATGTTTTATTCGTTTAAAGAAACATTAAGAGTATTTATAAATAGAGAATTCAATTATTATTCGCAAGTGCGCATTGAGATGTAGGAAGAGAATGACACAGAAAAAAATTTTTTTTCACATTCAAAATAGACGTCAAGACTGTACGTGTACGTCACGTGGAGATTGCATATGCAAAAAAAAAGTTCGTTTTGATTTAAAAAGAAACTGCTTGTAACAATTATATATCTAAGAACATTCGTTTTATTGAAATTTTAATTGAAAAACGAAAAGACAAATGGTTGTTGATGGACGTTGATAGAATCCCAACTGCCTTCCTTTCCAGACAGTAGATTGTCGGGAAGAACCGGATGACGACTATGATGGAAAGGCGAGAAGAAGAAAATGAAAAAGAAAGAAAAGAATATGGTTGGGTTAGGCCACCCACAGAGATTCCGACGTTTTCGCAACTTTTAAGGAATTTTATTTTTCAAAACGATATATATGCCAAGGCGACAGAAATTTAATTAATTATAATCATTAATAAGATTAATTTGAATTTAAGAAGAAGTTCTGAAGTTCGTATTGCAATAAGCAATACAACATGTAATATGCTTGCATAAGTTGCTGATAATTAATAAATACAAACATTCGTTTCTCAACTGATTCTGGAGTTGAAAAGTTGATAAGTAAAGAGATCTTTCCTTATCTTCCTCATAAGGTTGAATCAGCAAATTCCAAACTTATAATGTATGATACAAACAATACCTTCCTACGCTGCATCAAATGAACTCAGAACGAACAAAAAAATAGAAGATGAAGAAGAAGGATGAATGATTGTACTTTAATAACTTTGCAATGATTTTCCGAAATACTTTTCAATCAAAAGACCTCCCAAATAGGTCTGTAATTCTCTTCATAATGGAGAAAGACTGTTTCACTTAGTTTTCGTCAATTAAAAGTGCCTCTTACAGCTAGATTTCCTTTTGTAGTGCCAGACTGATTGTTACAGAATTAATAAAGCGGAATATAGTCTGTCATTTAGAACACTTTTTTATTTTTTAATTTCACCTTTTTTTCTCTCATCTTCTACTTTGACGTTACTTCTAAACATGTATTGGAAAAAACATTCTACTTTCCACCCTCGAATTCAGCTCACAGACCTCACATTACGAGAAACCATATGACCTTACTTGAACAGACAATGTGACAGAACAGGATGAAAATGGTATAAACTGTCTGAAATCCATGTAAGACCGATACGGACAATAACTAAAGATGGTTTAGACGCTGAGAGAATTGGAACATTCCTCTGCTGATAGCTAGGATTGGATGAAAAAGAGTAGAAAGGTTCATTTACTCGGTGGGAAAATGATTTTTTTCCAATTCAAAACCATCTTATAAGGAAATAAGAATGAAAAAACAACATGAAAAAGAAAAAATGAGGAGAAAGTATGATAGTGCGTGTGCGAAGTTTGTGAGGTAATTGGGTTCAGGATTTGTGGAGCATATTTTTTGGTAAAAACTATGAGGAGAAGAGGAAGATAAAGGAAGAACTATTCAAGTGCATGTTGATGAGTGGTATCTCTATGAAGACGGATAGACAGAAAAACCTTAGTAGTAAAGAGGAAAAAAGATAGTGAGAGAGAGTGAGAGAGAGAGGTATGTAAGAGGTAAACTGGATGAGAGAGAGAGAGAGAAAAAGATAGAGGGAGAGAGAAAGGAGTAGAATCATTTGAATACAAAGTCCATGGTAAGTAAGAATAGCTGCAGCTTAGAAACGATGCTAATCAAATCAGACACCCATTGAACCATTGGTTATTCTGTGCTTCTTTCTCGAAGTCCAGACTAATTTATAAAAAAAAGTTAAAGAGAAAAACATTTTTTTAAGAAGCTTGGTTGTTTCATAAATTCTTTATGTCAATCTACACGATCTTAAGTTCTGAGAATCAGCAAACTTTCACATATTCATTATATTTTCTATATATACGAATATCAAACTTCCCAAAATCATATTTGAGCTGATTAGCATATATCACGTGAAATTCATTTTTTAGCTCATGAATATTTATAAATTTATTATTAATTTGTTATCAAACAGACAGATAATCATATTATGTTTTTTATATGTACATTTATATATTTGTATACAAGATTTCATGTTTTGGTTTCATCATCTTCATGTTGGAGTAGTTGAAGTGGGCTTCGAAGTTGATAGGTCGTCTTTATTCCCTAGAGTACAAGTTTTTTATAAATTCAAAAATCAATTATTACGAACTTTCTCTCAATATTTCTGATAAATTGGGGTTCTGTTGAGGAAGACCTGAATACTTCTCTGAATGTTCATCTGAAAATAGCCATAGCTTATGTGTTATTTTGCAATAAATACCTGAAGGAAATTCAGAACGAGGCATCCGTTCTGTATCTGATTTGATTGAATCAAAATATTTGGCGGGATAATCAAGATTGTCATTCTGAATAGAAGAAGAATCATACTAGTATAATGCATGTTAATAACTTTAGCTACGTAATGTGGATCCCATACGTAGATGTAGTAAACGCTCAAGGATAAAGCAGGAAGAGATACGAAGAATATATATCCTAGTACTGTTAGGAAACGGATCCACCTGGAAGTATAATCGGTAGTGAATCTTGAAAATATTAATTTATCTGATTTAATTTATTTCTGTATGAACAGAACAAAGATTATGTAACATGTGAAGACGTAGCCTAATTAGCAACTCATGAAACATACCTTTCTGGCTCTCGCACAAATCTTCGAGCAGAGAAGAATTCGTTTTGAGAGGATTTACGAGACTCCATCTTATCTCTTATTAAAAATAATAAAATATGAATGAAAAGTATTCAGAAAGACATGAGTCCGGACACAGGGAAGAAGAAATGTCGCTCAAAATGATTTTTATAAGTTTGGGGTTGAAATTTAAGAAAAATGCGATGGAAATTCGATTTTCGTCGTTTGTTTGCTGTCTGCTGTTGCTTCAATTTGAAGGAATTCAAGAAAGTTTAGAAGAAGGAGATGGATATACAAAGACTTCGTCTAGCTCAGTTTACCATTCAGCCGTCGTGACGAATGGTGGCAGAAAGATTTCTTTGCCATTTCTTTCATTTCTATCGTTTAATATAAGATGGTCTCTAACTTACTTCTTATTCTCTCTTTGAGTAAATTTTGCTCTTTTGTCTGAAGTATATACGGGCTGCTTCTGATAACTACGACGATGTCTTGCAGAATAATTATTTGAAGTAGAACAATTATTCATTTTTCTTCTGAAAACACGTATATTATTACATGCAATGGAATAATAATAGAGATCTAAGAGAAGGCTTTCTTTACATTTCACAAAGTCTATGTCGAAGTTTTTTTCTTCTTCTTCGTAACTTTATATTTCATTGAATTTTGAATTGAGACGAATAAAAGTGTCTTTACAGGCAGCAGCCGTGTTTAGCAATTAGACTCAACGAACAGCAATGAACCTATTCATTAATTGAGAATCGTCTACATAGTAAAACTTAACGAATAATCTTTTTAATGATTCATTATACTAAACAACAATGAGGTGTTGTGGGGACTTTCCTAATCGAAAGAGGAGTTTGAGCAAAAACATTGTCACATTTCACGTCTTGTCATATGTTGAATCTGCATTATCCAGCTTGCAAAGGTTACAACGAAGACTAAGCTCTCATGAAATTGCTTTTTTATGGAACGTTGGAGGAATTCATTACAGAACAATCAAACACTACTGAATAAACGTTTTTTTATCTAAATAGTCTGGAGACATAGACTTCATGATCGCACAAATGCTACTCTCCTGTTGAAGGAAGACAACCAGAAGCCGGGAGCAGCCTCGTCGTCTGCCTCGCGTCGATCGATTGTCTGGCTCTCTTCATTCCACATAGAATCCTCCTTACTCTCAGTTGAATATCATAAAGAGAGTTAAGATGGCATTTTCAAAAGTTTTTCTCCGAGTGCCCATTATCATGTTCATTGTCGTCTTCAACTTTTTCTGTCTTGGATTTAATGAAACTCATGCCACTCATCATTCCATTCTCATCCGCTCTCTAATTTTTGGACCATTGTTATAAATACTTTTTTCCAGACGTGAAGAATTTGCTTGTCCAAAAGAGAGAGATGGGCGCCTAACTCTATACTGGCTTCTGAGGATCACCGAGATTAGGTTTCCACCGAACGTAATTGACATACGGAGATTCAATAAAAATGTCCACTGCAATTCTTGAAGTAGTAGTAGTTTGCAGGCCTTAATAAAGATAAAAAAATTTTAAACTTAAAATAACATGAAACATGAAGAGGCAAGATATTAAGATCTATAGGAACCCCAGTCTTTTTCTCCAGTTTCAAGAGCATGAAGAGTGCGAAATCTTCGACACATCTTCATATAGCCATTGTCACTAGGGACTATTTGTTCATAAAGATTCATATGATGATGGTTCTGAAGCAAAAGAATGCAGAGAAACGAAGAAACATCTTGACTTTAACATCCATTTTTTTGTTCCTATGAACAACGGGAAGTATTTGTGGCGTTGTTCACATGCAATGATAATAATCTCAATTAGTAAGTGTGATGATTTGAATAAGTAATTATTCCTGACCCAGGACATCAATCACTGCTACTCTTTTCTTTTTTTGCGTGCGAACCTATTAGCCGCAATATTGTCCATCCGTTCGGTGCATGGTCTTATTCTGACTCCTCCTCCAATGCAAAGGGTGCACATCGTGTGGTCAACAGTTGGCCACGCCTCTTTGTGCTGTAATCGGTGGCGTCCACAGCCTGCTAGCTGTACATGCCTTGGCTCTGCACTTTAATTTTTATAAAAATATTAAATATTTTATTGCTTCATGTGTTTTTAATATGCAAATTAGACTATATTCATGACTAATCCATTCACTATGTTTGAAGTTTTGCTTATTCTTGACCGTATTAATCATTTTGCTGAGCTGTTTATCACATAAAACATTCGATTCCCAAGTTATTGTGAAATGCTTCCGTACAGATCATCATTTTCTTTGTCAACACTCGATCCTGAATTTTCAGCTTCTGGTCAGGTTAACATCAGGCTGATCAGGGGGGCACAATGGCTCACCTAGTCGAAAATGGCATATTGAGCGATGGTTCATGGAGTTTGCCAATATTGATCACTGACATGAATATACAAAGGTATTTGCGAGAGTTCCGAAGTTTAC
Organism: Auanema sp. JU1783; assembly: GCA_943334845.2. Taxonomy (NCBI): domain Eukaryota; kingdom Metazoa; phylum Nematoda; class Chromadorea; order Rhabditida; family Rhabditidae; genus Auanema; species Auanema sp. JU1783. The sequence goes on along the minus strand of CALQYR020007211.1, from coordinate 676,164 downwards.
AGAACACTTTTCTTTGTCAGAAGTCTTTATGTAAGAGGAGATTTACATGTTGGAGGTCTCATGCTACGTCTCGTACAAGATGTTGGTCAGTGTTTTTCAGAATATTTTTCTAAATTTTTCTCTCTCCACTTCAATTATACTCGGCTTATTTGAGTTATTATCCATATATGCTAAAACGGGTATGCCTAATCCTAAATTTGACTTTAACCTCATGCTCTCACACACGAAAAGAACTGTTTATCGATCGAATACAGCAATCTCTTATTCGGTCTTTTCGCAGCTGCTTTTTCATGACTTTTGACTAGTTTTCCATTTCATCAAAGGAAACGAAATAATGAAAAATCCTTTTTTGTTTAGCTTTTTGATTTTCATTCCAATCGCTCTCATTTACTTATGTGTTCTTACATTTCTTGCGTGTGTATATATTTCTTGTTCCCCTTTTCTCTTACTTCTGATCAATGCTCTGCTTTCTGCCATTCGTTGGAAGGAAGGAAATGGAGGATGAGAGTGTGTTGGGAGGATATAGGGGTAGTTGCTGCCGCCTACCCTATTACACTGTTTCTTGCTACCCCCTGTCTCTTTATAACTTTCTTCAGGCCACCCCCTCTCCCAAAGAATCTTGGAGGGGTATGAAGGATAAACAGGTTTAAAGATAAGATATAGAGTGTAGTCGAGAGAAATTGGCAGATACATAGTTCAATGCAGAGAAAAAAGATTTCTGCAGATTTCTTCTCAATGATATTATTTTGACTAAAACATCAGTTTTCTACTGAATCGAAGCTTTCCAATTATCGAAAAGCCATCAGATAGAAAGTCCCATAAAAAGAGAAAAACCGAAACATTCTGAAAAATCTGAGCGTATTGAAGTTACAACATGAAATTGTTGCGTTAAATTGGCCATGATAGTTACGAGGTTCAACAGAGTTTTTGAATCACAGTTGTCGATTCATTGTCTCTCCTCTCCTCTCTTTCCTTTTTTTGAAGATTCTTCACACTCAGAAAAAAAATATAATCAACCTCAAACTTTCAATACGCCTGAGCTATCGAAGAAAGAATAGCTTTGATTGAAGATATGTAACGGGAAAGGTGCATCACCTTTTGATTTTCACAAGACCGTTGTTGCAATGGTTGAGTGTGCAGTGGCCAATAAGCAGTTGATATCCCGCTTAGATCGAAAAAACCTTTTTGTACCTACCTATACAGTATTGATTATTATAGAACAGTATGTATCGTTCAGAGCCTTATCATCTTTTGTATAAAAAGAAATACTGATGCATATTTATTGGGTCAAAGCGAGAAACTCTGAACAAACGAGATACGAAGAGAAAAAGAGAACAGAAGTGAGAATTACGAAGGACACACTAGCCTTTCGTCCTCATATTCAAAAGTTTCACCAGTATTGATAGAAAACTTCATATAGCTACTGGATGAAGAGGGAAAAAAACATAATTTCCAGCTTATATCTCCATATTCATCGATTCACATATTTGAGAAAGGTAGTATTCACGTGAACGAAGAACTAGCAGAGCACCTACATACTCTACTATTTATTTGTTTTGGTAGGGAAGAGAGAAACATACAAATAAGAGAGAGCTGGGAGAGGTTAGCAAGAGTGGTTATGTAGAAGCCGAAGAATTATAAGATAATAAAGTAGGAATGAGCTGAAAACGGTATTTGATGTGTGTCTTCAATGTCATTCATCCATCTTAGGTAATCTAACCTTTTGTAAACAAAACAATTCATTTTTATGTCTTTTTATGACACAAATCTCTTTGTATGTACGTTATGTTCGATATGAATATCACAAAAACCATATTATCAGCATAAATTTCCTCTTTTGGGAAACAGCCCATAAAAAAGTGCGTTTAGAGGTTCTGAAATATTCTTGGAAGGCAAATCGTCAACAGCTTTTTCAATTCTAACAATACATGCAACATCTGGCGTGACCATAGATGGATAAAAATGAACATCCATGTTCTATCATCACAAGCACACACTTATTATTGAGCATCTGACCGTTAAAGTGAAAAAGCTTGTACAATAGCACTTACTTAAAAACAAGAATTTGATTTGAAAAAGTCGCTTTGATAAACACTTCTCTTCTACTTCCTCAACCAATTTTTTTCCTCCAAAAAAATCTGTGAGTGTAACGATAATGTGGATATTATTAGTAACATAATCGTATAGTCACATTTTAATACTGGATAATCTGGTCATCAAAGCTATCAAGTTCTACTTCTGCTCTAATTTGTCCCTAGGCTCATAGATGAGCAATGTGTTTCTCTTCCTCTCAGCTTGGTCTTCCGGATGAATACCCCAATTGCGCAGCTGCTATCCTAAGCATAACTTGTAGTTTCGAGCATTAAATTACCAAAGACACAATACGACTTAATAGAAGGATAATAAAGATTTGAAGTTATAACAGATTTTAGAACGCATGTTTCAGATATCTCACGAGATTGGTCAGATCACGCATTATGGTGGCCTGAAAAGCGTCGGTGGCTCCAGCATACCAGATCTACTTTAGATCAAAATGGTATCACAGCAGAGACTAAGCTTGAGTTCACACCAATGCACAAGGACGTTAGGTAGGTTTTTTTTGCAGAAACAATACAATGATGATAATTTTCAAGAGTGCAATTACCTGATCTCCAAATGATCGATGCTCGACTTGATTTCTCAGTTAACATTGTTAAGGCTACTGCCAAGCTCTGTCGGGATTTGGGAATGAGACACTCAGAAGAATTGAGTTTGAAGAGGTATAACCTTATACCTCATCCTACATGTGATATTCCTAACCTATTACAGATATATCCCTCCAGAGCAATTGAGAAAAGGAACACAAGATCCAGAAAATATGAGCGGACCCGTTCCAACTAGACCTGGAGAAGAGTCTGTTGGTCCAATGACTTTGAGAAAAGCGGCACCTATTTTCGCTTCACAATCGAATCTAGACCGTCGTCGCCAACAGTCACCAGCTCTTTCCACATCTGGTCATATTTTCAATGCTCACGAAATGGGAACATTACCAAGACATGGAACTCTTCCCCGCGGCGCAAGCCCTAGTCCTGGAGCTGTAAGTTTCACACGTTTACTTGATTTACCTTTGCGCTGTATGAGGAAGGAAAAGAGAAGAGACTCTACTATGATATCATAATGCGAAATTCTCAGAAAAGAAAAGTTACCTATATATGAGAGACGATACTTGAGTTGTTTGAATTCAAAAGAAATGTTGAATCAAGAAAACTAATATTCCTCATTTCAGTACAACGGTACTATGGGCCGCGTTCCTATCATGCCCAGTATCAGCTTTTGTGAAGGACTAGAGAACGATCAGTTCGATATGGCTCTTGTCCATTCACCTAGAGTCGTCGCAACAAGAGACACTCCAGTGTTTAGACCTCAAAACTATGTGGAAAAGGCTGCATTGAACAGAGGATGGCTCGATTCAAGCAGGTAATTTTGTTCAATAGATACTGGTGATGTAATATTGAACAATTCAAGATCTCTCATGGAGCAAGGAGTCTTTGAAGGAGATATTGTATTGCTCAGATTTAAGTACATGAGCTTCTACGACCTGAACCCAAAGGTATAAGATTGCTAGAAAAATGTATTTTATAAATGTTTTGTTACAGTATGATCCAGTTCGCATTAATCAACTGTACGAACAGGCTAAGTGGTCTATCCTTTTGGAAGAATTTGATCATACCGAAGAGGAAGCTACTTTGTTCGCTGCATTACAGGTAATATCATTATTTTTACCAGAGGCTTCAACAGAAAAGATTTAGTTACAAGCAACTCTCCAAAGAGACTCTCCAGAACCTGAAGGAAATGAAAAAGATGATGTAGACATGATGCTTGATGAGTTGGTACGTTTCCCGGTTCATACAAAATTTTATTACCTATATTAAAGGAGAAGAACTTGGACACTGCCGTTATGGGAGGAAGACATTCTGACCTCACTCAGGTTCCAGAGTTAGCTGACTACTTGAAATATATGAAGTGAGAGCAAAACCATGAAGTTTTCACTATTTTTATTTCTAGACCCAAGAAACTTGCTGCTTTCAAAGGATTCAAGCGGGCGTTCTTCACGTTCCGTGATTTGTTCCTGAGTTATCATCAAAGCCCAAGTGACATGCACTCACCTCCTCTTGGTCATTTCTCACTAAAAGGTTGAGTTGATTATAAACATTTCTATAACAGATTTCCCGATTATAGGATGTGAAGTTAGTCCTGATGTTTCTGTTTCTCAAAGCAAATATCACATCAAACTTTTGGTACCTACTGCTGAAGGAATGACAGATTTCATTTTAAAATGCGATACGGTAGGCTCTTTGCATGTCATCGACTTTACAAGTATATCTCTTCAGGAACATCAATACGCTAGATGGATGGCTGCTTGCCGCTTGGCCTCCAGAGGAAAATCTATGGCTGATTCTTCATACCAACAAGAAGTTGATAGCATTAAGAGCTTGCTCCATATGCAAACTGCTGTTAATGGAAGGGAAAATACCGGAAGTAAAAAAGCTCAAGCTGTTAAGCTACCATCAGATTTCAACGTCGATGAATACGTTTCATCTCGATATGTACGACGTGCTCGAAGCAAACAATCTGTGAGTTTGTAATGGTATGAGAGAATTATGCAAATCTTGTTCCAGTTACAACAAAAAATTTCCGACGCTCATGGTAATGTTCGCCAACTTACATCAACAGATGCTAAACTTCAATATATCCGAGCTTGGCAAGCACTACCCGAACACGGTTTACATTACTTTATCGTGCGGTTCCGTAATGGAAAGAAGAACGATCTTATCGGTATAGCACTCTGTTTGATTTTCATGAAATAACTTTTGCAGGCGTTGCCACTAACCGTCTGGTTAAGATGAATATTGATAATGGCGAGAGCTTAAAAACCTGGCGTTTTACAAATATGAAGAAGTGGCATGTTAACTGGGAAATTCGGCATTTGAAGGTTCAATTCGAAGATGAAGATATAGAATTCAAGCCACTATCAGCTGACTGCAAAGTATGTTGAATGATCTGAGCTTGCGATAAATCATTCTTTCAGATCGTACACGAATTCATAGGAGGATATATCTTCTTATCTATGCGTAGTAAGGAGCAAAATCAAACAATGAACGAAGAAATGTTCCACAAGCTCACTGGAGGATGGGCATAGGCTTAATTAGTTTTAATTCTGTTTTGAGAAGCTCAATTTCTTTCTTTGTTCGCTATATCATTTATTTAACTATTTCAAAAAACTTAAAGTTTTACTCGCATGTATGATTCTAATAAGAGTAAAAGAAAACAGAGGTCATGTTGTTATACTATTTTAATTTTTGTAATTACTTGAAGCTCATCATAATGCCTGACCATAATCGCGTGCCTTGTGCCAAGTCTTTGGAGAATTTAATAAATTTCAATATAATATATGATTCTTCCTTCAATTGTTATTCAAGAGAAAACAAAATCGTGGAACAAGGAAGAAAAAGGGAAAAGAGGACTGCCACGTAAGAGAACAGTATAGGACTCACGTCGGATAATTTCCACGTGAAAGCATTTTTCACAAACTGTTTCTGACGATCGGTTGAATCATCCGTTTCAAAATAGCTAATGATGTTCAGTTTTTATATACATCTTACAGGCAGAAGAACTATGTTCAATTTTCAATATTTGAACTGTAAAGAAAATAAGATGTTAATTTTCATGAGGATTGCTCACAAGAAGATATGATATTGGTTACATTTTATCTCCCTTTTTGAATAAAAATATCATCTTATAGCCGAGTTATAAGCTTTCTCAACAAAACTCACTGGGAGAGGTTTTATTCAAATGGTCGTATTCTTGCGAATGCGTACGCTTGACATTGGAGCTACCTTCAGTTTCAAATTTGAAAACGAATTCTTTCTTTGTTGAATCTTAAGAAAGGTGTGTAACTTCTCTGAGCTAATTCGATCAAACCATCAAAACGATAAAATATTCATTCAGTTATAACTTTTACAGAGTCTGGGATGAAAGATTTAACTACTAACGACTTAGACTTAGTCTTCGATAAGCAAAATTTGGAATGTCCAGCAGTCGTACGAGAACGACTGTTTCAAGGTAAGAAATATACTCTCGACAGAACACCAAATAATTATAGGAAGAAATGATATATCTACGGATGTTTGGTCAGCTCAAAATGGGTACAGTTGGTTTGTAAATCGCCACGATCTCTATGTTTGGAATCAGGTTTGAATTTCTGAATGTTCTAAGTTATTTCGTGTTTTAAGGTGTCCAAACTAAAAATCCTTCAGTTCTCGTTACCTACCACAGGATTACCATATTCAGCTAATTCTATAGCAGTATTCAAGAAAGGTGAGCCTGTTTGGTAGAAAAGCCTTAACTTATTCTGTTTGAAGACAGAAAAGCTGGAGTGCTAGCCGTCTCTGGAGAAGGATGTGTTCGGTATTGGGCATCTCTCAGTTCAAATCAGTTCTTTGAAACAACATTAGACTTATCCAAAGAAGTAGTTCTTTCCGTCCAAGTTCTGGATCATGAGTCTTCAGGTTTTTTTTTGATATTTCTGTAAATGAAAATTGTTTTTGTAGCTTCACCTAATAGCTTACTTTTCTTGCTCTCAACTACTTCGGGATCAGTTTGGATATTACGGGCTGATTTCCAAGATGGATCACTTAGCTCACTTAAGGTTTCTTCCCAGTTTTTTTAAAAATTATACTGTTTTCTTAGGTTGGAGGACGCGACGAGAAGGGAATAACCCGAAGATTATCGTCCATTCTCTTCGGATCTTCTAAAGCGTCTATGGAAGCGTGCGTTTTTTTACGTGAAAAAAGTCTGGATTAGCATTTTTAGTTCAAGGGTGATAAGAAGTTTGGTCTATTGGAGAGAAAGTGAGGAAGTCGATCAGCATAATGACTCCGTGTACGATCCCGTTGCTTTGACTTTATCATCGAATACCCTACAAGCTTTCGACATAAGAGGAAGAGCTCTTCTTTGGAGTTACTCTAATGTTACTCTCATGGACCGAATAGAATCTACGCTCAAAGTACCTGTTTATTTTGTTTTTTTTTCTGATTTGTCTCTTTCAGCGCATATCAATGACTGAAATTCTTGATGTTCGGGTATATTTTCTGGACATAGCTTGCTTCCGTGAGGGATTCTTGGTTCTCTTAGGAGCAACACATGAATCAGCCAATAATATCACGTTTTTCTTAGGTTTTTTTTCCCGAGTTTTACTAATTTTCAACGTTAACATTTGAGCTCATCTGGAGGGTGGTGATTACACAGCTCCTCAACTTGGTTGGTCTTCTCACATTCCAATCAGCTCTTCTTGTTCCCATCACTTTGATGTATGTTTAGAATAGTTCGGTATTTGAAACCATGTTATTTAAGGTTATGGACGAGTCATCCTTTGTGGGAAGGGTTAAATTGTTTGTTCCTCAAGAAACAGGACAATCTTCAACTTGTGAAAGAACTGATGGTGTACTGATAATATATGCTGGATATGGTTTGTGAATACCAGAATAGCATCTAATGCTGAATTTCAGTACAATCTGTATATGTCCCCAATGATCTCGGACGAATAAACGAGCTACCTCTCAACAAAATGCTTCTATCAAGCGAGAAAATAATTGGAGAATCTGTAGATGAAAGATATTGCTATATTATGACAAACAATGGTGTTGTCTCAGCCCTGAGACTTCTTCCGAAGTATATTATGTTTTCCGAGATATTCAAAATTTTATTATTACAGAGGGTTTGAGGAAACAGGTCTCCATGAGGTTTCGTTCAGTGATGTTATCCCTGATATAGTTCCTGAAAACTCAAAAGTGGACGCATTCCATAAAGCTTATGCCCACTTCGCGAAAAAAGATATTGTAGAGTTCATTTTCCAGACTGTATTTCAAACTATATTCTAGGCAAAAGCTAGTGCTCTTATGAAACCTCTTCTTTCACTCAAAAACAATGATCTTGCAAGTTTAGCTTGCAAATATCTATTCAACTTAATCGATCAAACCGGTAAGTTCTTTACGCTTTGTTCTTCACATGGTTTGTGTTGTAGATTCTGATTGTCTCGTAGAGAATGAGCTACGCAAGAAAAAAAGGCAATGCCAAGGAGTTATTTTATTCTTAAAACAGATGGACATTTATGAGAAGGTACACTCAATAGTTTTCTTTTGAATTTCTTGTGCTATTCCAGGTCAGAACAGGCAAAGTGAATGTAAACGGTTCTCCTAAATCCGGTGCTGCTTTCTTAGCACAGGTAAGAGTTTGCAGATAGAATCACTAGTTCATTTCTCTGTAGATGTATGAACAAGTTCACATTGCTGTAGCCATACGTGAATGGCAGACATTAACTGAAGATAATGATTTTGCCCTCAACATGATCAGCGATATCGTCGGTAAGATGTATGGAGTTCAAGGCGATGCAGATAGTATTATTCTCGGCAAAGTAATTTTTCTTAATCATTTGAATTATCTACTTCTGTCTAGCTCTCAAATTTGAGTGATGTGCCAAGAGCAACTCTGAAAGCCATGGAAGAGCTATCGAAGAAAACCTGTGATGAACGATTTGTAGTCCTTCAAATCGCAGCAGATCTTTTCCTTGCAATAGCCACCGCTATAACAAACTGCAGAAGGTAATTTATTCACTTCGTTGGACGTCTTCGAAAATATCTCCTTAACAGATCTACTGCTAGTGTCACTCTAGTACCTGGCGAAGAGCTATGGACAGGTGGATCATTCGCTGATACATTTGATGCTCTTGTTAGTAAACTGCATGTAGGATTTTTTCATTCTATCAATCGTTACAGGCAATAACACTACTCAATGAGCTGAGAAGCGCAACTCTGGGTAGAACTGAAAGCGCTAGACTGAAAGATTATGCTGTTAGGTAGTATCCATGTTTGACAGCTTGATTCAAATATTTGTGAAGGTTGACAATGTTTAATCTTGGAGAACGTACAGGAAGAATAGAAGGACATCCAACTTTGGTTGCTCTATATACGTTGGGAGAGGAAAAAATAGCTCTTGATCTCGCTGAACGATTTAAAGTAGCTGAATATTAGTTTTTTGTACCATTCTTTTTCTTTACAGGATTTTAAACTTCTCTGCCGTATTTGTTTGGAGTATGAGAAGGGTCTCCGTGATGAACGTTTAGAAACTTACAAAAAGAGATTCGCTGACGACGACTTCGATATTTATTTGTGCCAATATTTAAAGAATAAAAGTGAGCATCCATAATGTATAGCGCTCATTTTTTTTTTCAGATTTAAATGAAGAGCTTCTAGAGCAAAAAGGAGAACGCGTTGATGGATTTTTGTCTTCTCTCGATACCATGAGATGGAGGAGAGAGTTACAAAACAAACAATTTGATAAGGTTTTTCGTTCAAGGTTTTCTTCGATTATCAACCTATGTGGTTCAGGCTGGTCGTTCTTTACTCAGCCTTGCTGATCGTGAGGAAGACGACGCTTGGAAACAGAAGGTTCGTCTTTCTTATTCTGTGGTAAATATCTTTCTCTTTTCTCAGGCTTATTATTCACTTGCCAAACTATCTGCTCTTTGCTCCGAAAACAGAGATGAAGAAGTGATCTCTATGTGTAATGAAAAGTTATCTCAGCAGGCATCATGACTCGGTTCAGAAGTTGTTGAGCTATGAAAGATGAATAGTTTGGAGCTGTTTCCATTCTTTGAAATCGGTTTTTCTTGTTCATGCCTGCCTCTATACGGTTATGAAAAACAATAAATATTCCTTTCCCCTATCCAATTTCGTTCTTGCAGCTTATAGCAACCCTTTCTAGAGGGGGGTAAGAAGGTTGAACAAAACCAATAGACGATTTTTCCAACATGGCTATTGTAAATGCTCCAGGAGAAAACTGAGTCCGAATAGTTAATGAATCAGTCGGAAGAGAAAGGACAAACGAGGAACACGAAATACAATATTCAGGAATAATATTAGGGAATTCCCTACTAAAGGATACTTTAACAGTTCTGTTTTGTTGCAAAAACAAACAACAATCCATGATTAAACTAGCTGCAAAATACTAGATTTTCTTCATTTAAGCTGAAAGTAAAAGCAATAAGCAACAATGAAAGTGTGCCCAATATAAATAAACACCCAATTGTTACTGAGAATGAGGAAGAAGTGCGTTGAATGAGCAGGCACCAAAAGCGGTCATGTAAATGAGTCTAATGAAAGAAACATTCACTTCATGAGCATTAAGCTCGTTATGGAGTTTTTAAGAATGGTTTGTTTCCGGAATGCAGTTAAACTTCTTAAAAAACGAAGATTCTTGTGCCATTTGATCGTGAACTTCTCCTAAAAAACGCATTCGCAGTAATCTAATTTTACTTAAGTAAGCTTATTAGTTTCCTCTTGAATTCAGAGAAGTAGTTCAAGTTTTGCTTCCTGGATACGAAGAGCTCATGAAAAGTGTGTTCAAAGTATTCAGCAGGGTGAATGAATGATGTTATGTCAAACATATTATGATCTCTCAAGTTAATGCTGTTTTTCAACATTCAGAAGTTTCAGTGTTGTTTTCAATAGAAAAAAACCAAATATACGTTTAGTAACGAACTTTCGCATAAAAATACCCAAAACCGCATGACAAGTATGAAGAACCCATTGCTTTTTCGTATTCACAGGAATTTTAAGGATTATACCAATCCAAAAATAATAACGTAAATGTTATAACTATAATACAGAACAGCACAACTACTCGACGACCCGCAGAGTTGCTAATAGCCTAGAAAGGATTCGAAGGATGAGCCTTATATGACTATCTGTTACCTGTCTAATCCATTCATTACCATCTTTGAGATTCTCAGTTGTGTGGATAGCTGTTTCATTTATAAGTTCTATATCCTTTTCTTGATTCAGGATCTGAATTGAGAAGTTCTCTTCAACAATAGGCTCGACGGCGTACCTTCTCTGCCAGAGTATCTTGCAAATGTTGAATTTCCGCTAACTGAGTTTCTAAACTATTGATTTCCACATTAACATGGGAAAATTTGTCATAGATCTTCTCGCATTCAATACTAAGCTGGGCCTTTTCTTCGGGGAGGAGATTCGATTCAACTTCCATAAAAGGATCTGAAACGCAAATAAGTTCAGTGTTTGGCTGTGTCATCTTCTTGGAACCAAGAAGAATACAGGCGACTATTGGAAGTTGGACAGACCTTTCTTCTCCAAAACTTCATCAATGAAATGAGCAGAAGAGGGCTTTTTCTTATCATGTTTGCCTCTGGAAATCCTAGTATCGAGCTCTTCATCGGAATCCGATGTTATCCCCTTCGTTTTCAATTCTTTAGAAGCAGCAGCAAAACCATAATCAACATTATCATCTTGGCGTAAGCCTATAAGAGTAATAAGCTATTTTATTCCGATAAAAACCACAAAATAAATTATTACGTCGTCTGATTCCCGTGTTTAATTCGGAGATTGGCGAATCTGAAACCTTCTCAGATCTTCCTTTTACTAATGTTGACAAGCGCATATTTGAAAGACGAGCTGCTTGGCCTTTTACTCTTAAAACTCTGTAATCTTCTATGAGTAACATTTGAGCTGCATTTTAAATTGAAAACCTCATTCTTGTTACTACTTTTACAATCTTCTTGAGTTCAAAATCTAAAAACTGGGCTACAAATCCTAAATGTTGTTTTTGTTCGGCCGATAAAAGCTCGTCCACTTTGACTCGACCATTTAATTTCTGGATAGTAGCTTCTAGTTGCCGTAAGGTCTAGGGAATTAGGGAAATAAGGCCAATTAAATCTTGTTCCCACTTTTTCACTGTCCTGATCGAATCTATCCCTCTCCTCATTTGACATAGAATTAATGAGCGAATTATAGGCAAGATAATCCTTTCTGAAATTCATCTTCTTTACAAGAAAGCTCTTTCTAACGGCAATATATTATTATTCCGCAGGGAAGGGAAAAAGGAAGAGATCAGAAAAAGAGTCCGGACAAGGCATATAACACAAGCCTCCTCCACACATCATCATCAAGTAAGCACGAGACCCCAGACTAATAAGAAAGGGAAGACGACAAAGTGTGAAAACGGGAGGCCAGTCAAGACTCTTTTTCATCAAAAACTGGACTCTCGTGCTCCACTAAGTCTTTGCTACATCCTCTCTCAATCCCCGTTCGTAAAATATGGAGGGAAGCAGAAGGGAAGAAGCATTACGATTAAACCAGCTGACCTTTGCGTCCAGAGGAGATAGGAGAATTCATGTATGCCCTTAGAAATAGCCAGAGCCATACACACTAAATTCTTATAAGCGGACATGGCAGGCGTTGGGACGGAAGCTTCTAAAATGGAGATGTAATGGAATTGTTCTTTCCCTAGCAACGACTACCATCCCGAAGATGATCCTCGACGGGACTTGCGCTTTTCTTCAGGCGCTGACATAATGTCTTAGTTCGAGCCTTGAAGTACGGTGTTTGGTCAATAGGCATCGTATGGATGTTCCTAACAGATTAACATATGTGAGCTAAACTATATTTTGAACAATTAATTGATCTGGAACTTCTCTTCTAATAGCTTGTCATGAAAAATATTCTACTCAATGGTAAACATCTATGGAAAATTGTCAAGAATTCATAAATAAGTTTATTTCAGGATTACATATAATACTATGCTACAAGTATGTGAAAAGGAGTTAAATATTACGAAGCGTATAAGACAGGGTCCGGACAAGTGGCAGCAAACACGCACAATTTTAGATTTTGTGAAACAAAAATTAAGAATAACGCTCTCTTTCTACTATTTCAGTGAGTGTTTCAAGATGACCAGAGCTGCTATTGCCAGAACCATTGCTACCTATTTTTTTTTTACGAAAGAGTTAATTTTAAAAAGGATAGATGCAAAGTGATTTACAAACACAACCAGGACCGTCGTGGGACGTGGGTACGAAACGTGCGAAAGATTACTTCTTAATTTTCAAATATCTTCAGTAAAAACAGAAAGGGAAAAGGTGCAAACGAATCCGTCCCGGAACTGAGTAGTTTCAGTTCAACTAGATGGAAAGATGGCACAATATAAGGACGGAATCTGTTTGTCTAGGTCTGCAATTACTTTCCTCCAGCCCAGAGAACAATAATGATGATGAGAATCACGACAATTGCACACATGATGATCATCATCTTGATGTTCTTCCACCAGTACTTACGCTTAAGAGTAGCAGCAGATTTCTCGAATTGGGAAGCTCCTTCCTGGAATCGGCTATATTTAGCAGAGATCATGCATTTTAATGAGTACCTGGAGAGCATCCGCACGATCGTCAAGCTGAGATAGCTTCTGATCACGTTCCAACACTTTTTCAACATTGACCTAGAAGATACCAGTTCTGATAGAATAGTGAGCTCTGTTTACCTTCATGATTCCAACAACTTCGTCAACTTGAGCTTGAGTTTGTTGGAGTCTCTTGTTGGATGGTCTGGGACCTTGACTACCGCCAGCAGCATCAGCACCTTGTCCTACAAGTAATGATAAATTAGAAAAAAGCTAACAAGAGGGAACTTGCCTTCCATCGCGAAGTTTGTTGAAATCAAGCTAATTTCCTGAAAATAAAAAGCTTGCTTATACTAATAAGAACGATAAGAAAAATGAGAAAATATGACGAGCTGCAAATACAAATAAATAAGTAACGATTCTGATCTCTCATAACTTCGCATTTCGACTCCGCCCCTCCAACTGTGCGCGCTATGGTTACATTGCGTATTTTTTGGACCGAGATGAAACATATGTTAATCAGTACCATACCAAGCACAAGGTAAACAGTCTTAGAAACGAAAATCAGTCTTTCGCAACAGAGATTAATTTGTAAGCTTTGATATTCCAAAAAGTTTGTTACAAGAGCGAGACGACAACATGGATTTTGTCTGGGATTCACAAACAATTAAACCGTAGGCCCTAACAGTAAATTGCTAGCAGCCGAGAATATGTTCACTAACAACTTTGACGAGTATGTTAGTAATACTTCTACTCGATAGGTATAACACAATCGATGAGACTGGTAAGTCACATGATCTTTCAAGTGAAAAACCAAATTAAAGAACAATTTGAGGTCAAACGTTTGTGATACAGTACAGATGGAATTAGATCTTTCGTGAATGAGATTCGCAGATATTGTGAAATAAGGCAAAAATGTTGGGGACAAGATGAGTAATGAAACTAAAGCCTCTAGAATGTTGTCTTTCATGCAAGAGTCAAGCTATTGTGATTGTCAAAAGAGCGTTAAAGTTCAAGCATTCTCCTATATCATGGCTAAGAATGAGGCTGAATGTGTTGGATTAGCTTTCATATAAAAAGCAGACAGATTGAAACTATATAATATGAAGATAACTAATCATTCGACTATATTTCGTCATTATTCTGTGAAATTGGAAAAAAGAATAACAAAATATCGAAAATACATACATTCGTATCTTTTCATATCCATTGAAAGACACGAATAGAAGTGAAACATCAACGTTTCTACATGTGGAAAACGACTTAAATGAGGACTTTCAGCAAATAAGATTCGTTTTTTTCTCGAAAATACTTTTGTCGTTAAGGAAAGTCATATTTTTTCTTTCAACTACATAAAAATTCAAATAAAAAATAACTAAAAGCAAATGAAAACTAGTCGAGAGGTACATCGTGTTTGATCCCCCCCTCCCCTTGCCTGAAGCGGTAGTGCCCAGTGAGCGAGCAGCTTGGAGAATAATCGATGCCTACTCGGTTAGACACCAAAACGAATAGCTACCCTCCCATGCACATCTCTTTCTCCACTCTTTTTCTCCTCTCTCCTTTCTCTCTCCCTCTCTCTATCTTACACCCTCCTCTCTTTTTACCAAAACAATATCCAACACTTTCGGCACGAGCTGGGCCAAATAGGCGGCGAAAGACGAGCAGTACAGCTCAAAAAAACATCAGTAATGAATGAAAGACCAAACGAACGAATCACGATAAACTAGTTAAGAAACCAGTTAAAAAATAAAACAATACGCACAATCTAGGAAAAGTTGAAGTTTGGGGTGTGCATGTGTGGGTAACAATCACAAAACACCGATACAACTGGCTCAACAGCACCGCGGCCGCGTCCTCACATCACTCAACCAATCGATTCCATAGATACGCGGTGGCTTACGAAACAGTCAAACACTACTTTTTTCGTTTGGAAATTAAATTTTTTTAAAATAATGCATCTAAGTTAGTAGAAATGACGTGAAAGCAGAAATTATGGACGGAGGAGGAGGGAGAATCAATGCGAAAACGTCTAGCGAATAGCGCCGGACGCTGGGCCATAACGATCAATAGAGCCTCGAGGGCGACCCATTGCGACGGAAACTAACCGCGCACGAAGTCGCGACTTGCACCAAAAACAACCATCGATCGTGCAGGTTTATTATTTCCTTGATGTCGTCGCTCGAGCCAGAAAAGTCTGGAGTCAGTACCAAACAGGAATGTTACAAAATGTGCGACGAATAACAAGTAAAGCGAGATGTAGAGGTTTCCACAATGAATGGAAAGAAAACTGAGTTTAATTATGAGTGGTGTCCAAAATTCTCAGCTCAGCGCGAAAATTTGTGGTAGACTAATTATCTGAGTAATTGTTAAGGACGAGGACATGAATCATGGATGTTTAATCCAACATCAAGTGTGATTCTTCCACACGCAACAACCACAGAGACTTCAGTTTAAAGTGAAAGAAAAAAGTTGAATTCAAAACATCCCAATGTGAGTAAAAAACAGAAAAGTTGATCCGTTTCCTATCCGTACATTTAACGAGCAAGAATCATAAATTACAAATGTGCTCATAGCGCTTTTTCCAAAATAGAAGCGTACAAAATATTTCCATAACGCTAAGCAGAATAGTAAAAGAAATAAACGGCTAAAAGGAATTTTCATTTCGATCATGTTCAAGTTGAAGGCGAGTCGATATGAATCAGCAGGACAGATAGCGAAAGATTCAAGTGAATGACAAAATTTTTCGAACGACCGATGATAAAGTGAGAGAGCGAGAGACCAAGAGAATACAACATTCATGATTTCCCAAGAAATTCCATAATCAATATAAAATAGCACAAAAACGAATCAAAGTAGTTGGGCATACTATTTCCTAGAGAAATGAAAATATTAAAGACGTTGTGACGTCTATTGCACTGGTACTGCTGCAAATCATAGAGGGCCTGAGGGTTTCAATGCAAACGAGTATGAATAGGCAAGCATTTTGGTCCATTCGTCTACCTTATTGGACCACAATTATGAAGGCAAAGAAAATTGCAGCCATATATGGAGTTTGTGGCAGAACGAAAAAACGAGCAAAGGACACGACAACACATTGAAGCCACGTGTATAAAAAATTAAAGAAACCCGTAGAGGCGAAACATAGAATGTAACTGCCAAATGTTTACGAGCTATAGAAGAGCAGAAACTTAAATCTTGTCGAAAATAAACGGAAAGCAAAAAACAAAAGATGAATACTGAAAACATTAAAAAACTAAAGGAATATAGAGCCAATTGGTTTTCGATAGAGATAACGATAGTTAGAAAATTCATTAAAATGAATTATGAAGGAGAGTGTTTGAACTTATATACTTACAAAGTCATACTTTGCCCTTCCTTTCATTCAAAAAATCAATAGAAAAAAAAGTTAACTAGCCCGGAACAAGCATGGATAAGCACATATAACGAAGAAGAATTAGGAAACCTTAAAAGCTAAGCCTACTTATTATTTAACAATATGGATACCCAAAGTGGTATTAGAATAGAAGCACTACCGATTTCGAAGAGCGTTAAAGTAAAAATGAAGTTATGCGCGCCAATTTTCACGTCAAATGCTTACACGTGAATTAACCAATCAAACAGGACGTGGATGGGCAAACACTAAAATATATTTTTAAACAATGGAAGACATTATTCAGTGCTATGTGGGATAAATAAAAACTTATTGATCTGAATAGAAATGTTGAATTAGTATAAAAAGAACGTGAATATGCATGACATCAGTCTATCTGAGGGTTTCCTGCAAAAAAAAGCGGCATAACAACAGAAGAGCGCTTTGAGTTCTCTCTTCTTCTTTTTTTGGACGGCGAAGCTTATTTAAAAAGTCTCCTAATTTCTAGAACTTCCCTGTTTGCTTCAAATTATATACGAAAGACATCATTCTGGAACATTCAGGAAAATAGCCGAATACTGCTTTGGAGGGATATATACATTGACACAATACTGTTCAGACAAAAAAGGTGTGAAATGAAGATAACGGATATGGTGGCAGCCATAATGGATTTTGTCTGTGGTCATAGTTCACACATTTTTTTGTAAGGTACAAGAATTTGTACTGTAATCTGCCAATGGCATGTCCGCATGTTTTGGAGCGCGCGTTCTTGAAATTATGAAAACTGACCGACAAAGAGTGTGTTAGGTGCGAAACGGAGGTGCTGATAAACCAAGGGACCCGCTGTCACCTTCCTGAGAAGATAATTGCTGTAATAGGCGTATCGGTTTCTTGAAAGCTCTATCCACTATATAAGCTCAAGCCATTACGCAAAACAGCATCATTTATAAGTATTAGCAGTGATTCAAAATGGTTTCCATCTCTTTCCGCGTTCCTGCAGCACATGCGATGACAATGATTCCAATGTCTAATTACAGTGTTAACCAAGTAAGTTCAAAACATTTTTTATTGTTTGAACGAGTAATATAAATATTTTGTATTATAGGACAGGAACTATGTTAGTCGTCGTCGTCATAACGCTATTGTTGATTTCTTTTTTGGCCATTCATCTTGGGTAGGGTTTTTTTGTTTTTATTGATATTGTTAATGATTTTCTTTTCAGCACTCAATTATTTTCTATGTCTTAATCGCTATATTATCTCTTGGATATAATTTCGCAGTTTTCTATCTTAATTTTGGCGAAGCCGAGTATGTAGACGGACTGTTCAGTAAGTTGTCTCATGTACTTACCAAATGGATTAGCTGATTTCAGGCGAAGTCACATTACTCCGACTGATTTCTTGCCAATGGCTGTTATCATTCTTTCTGGCAACTTTGGCAATTCTTTATTTTCATGAAGTTTGTCTGCCAGTTTATGTATTTTTATCAGTAAGTCCAATTAGGAGTAAATCCACGAAAAACAAAGCTTTTTCAGATTTTAACCACAAATGGAAGTGCAGTTTTATTTGTCATCAATGCAAGGAAAGTGTACGATAACGTAATGGTTGTAGGTGAGTAAACATCATGAATTCTATTCCGTAAATGAAGAATATGTTTTAGATTCTCAATATTTCATGATTCTCTGCTTCATATTTGGTGCCAGCATTGCTCATTGTGCCATTTACATATATGCTTTGCATCTTCAAGAACAAGATGACAGGTTCGTAGAAAGAAGAAGCTAGCCATATCTTGTATTTGGGAATGTTTTTAGGGTCGTGCATGAGAATCAACAACATTATTTTTGGAATTTCTTGCAATTCCGACGAGTTCAGGTTCCATTAACTGATGAGTTTGAAAAGAAACACAAAACTATTTATTCTATTGTATAATTCTGTTATTCTTCATTTTCAGAACTGATATTTTTGTTTTCAAAAGAAAGAAAAAAGAGAGACTTGTATTTTTTAAAAATATTTGTTTTATTATCTTATTAGTCATTCAAAGTTTTTGGTGGGATGTGCCCTTTGAGTTCGGGTATTCATAGTCTTATTAACATTGGTCTTGTATATAATTGTAATAATATAATAACTAGAGAAATAAGATGATAACTAATAATTATGTTCAATGCATTGAAAGTTTTTCTCAAGCAATTACCTTTGCAGATTATTTCGGGAATATAATTAGAAATTTCCATGATTGTAGAGAGTCAAACAACTTCTCAAACGCTTCATCAATCACCGGGCTTAGACAGGACTATGATTTTGATGGAATGATCTCGGTGAGATTAGGGACGACGTAAGTTTTTGGTTTGAGCTATCCCCACATTGAGATGCTTTCATATATGGATTTTTCTTTGAATGAATAGTATTGTTATTAATAATTCCAAATATAGTAAGGGAATTGCGGCTTCAATTCGTTACACGAATAATTTTCCTTCTCGCTCTGAGAACTATAGATTCTTATTTGTTTTCTCGCTTCTTCTATGAGTACGACTGAGTTTTCTCCAGTGAGTTTTCCGAAATTCATTGCACATTATTTAAGTTTTTGATGTTTCTTATACGGGGACTGATGTAATGAATTATTAAAGTATTAAAAGTGGATTCCTCTATTGCTTAGCAACTTGAAACCCTTGTATCTGGAAAAGAATGACTGTAATTAGGATAGATTTATAGATAGAACATACTTGTTTCACTTTGCTGTCATGATGTTCACAACAGAGTTGAAACAGAACATTACTTTGAGCACTAGAGGTTTTTTTTTTCGTCTACTAGTAATCCCAACCGTTCAGCTCGTAAGATTTTCGAAATAGAACACCCCTCCCACACGTGAAATTACGTGGAATTGTGTGTCCACGTATGCTAATCAGTTTGTTTTGCGTTTCGTAAACAAAATTTTCAGTATACTAATGAAGGTTTAAGAGAGAAGATCTCAACAATAACTTTCAGTTGGCCTTCAGTTAAGATTCTATTGCTTCGTAAATAGTTTTTAGCTTTCCAGAAGCTTCTCGCACGTATTGTTCCCTTTCTTGTTTTTTTCATCAAAGAGTCAGCTAATAATTGCCATAATAATAATTTTTAGTTATAATACTTCCAATCTTCATCAATATATTATGAAAACGACTTAAGAAGCTTATTTACTCAATCTTTTCAGCTGGCTCAAAGTATTTTTTGAAAGTGTAACTACATTATATAGAATATCTATTATGAAGTGTTTGTCTTCCATATTGCAACCTCTGGAAAGGTTGACACTTTTTTTTAAACCATCCACCATTATCAGGTTTCATACGTAAGCAAAGAGGATGGCTTCCTGCCCGCGCATAACGTGAAACATTTGCTTCTCGAGCATCTTTTGGGTCTTGCTTGTGCTCCGGCTTCAGCTTCTGTCTCTCTTACTGCCTCTTTCTGTGTAGTCGTGCATTATTATTGGATTTGGGTCCTTGGACGGAAGAGTTGCTGAGAGATCGATGCCGCGGCGCAACCGCTTCGCGTCTCAGCTTCAGCCTTTTGAGGCCTTAGGCACTAAACTCTCAACAATTACAAACCTCACACAACGCTGGCTTGTTTCTTTGATAGGATAAGAAGCCGGAGTTGAAGGCAACAACGACGCATAAAAGTTTACAAATACATTGAAATGGGTATTTCAGCGATCCAATGCATGCTGATCCACATCTTTGTCTTATGTTCTCGTTTGGTTGCGTTTGCATTTCTTTTCTTGAAGAATCATCTTTATTTCATTATGATTTTCTTCAATTGTGTTGCATGCAGTAACTCATTTTCAAGTAAACCGTTTATGGGGCTATGCATTTTTTCCTGAGCTTCACAGCTTGAGCTTAAGCTGGAAGTAACAGTTGCATGGAGTTGTACCTCCCTGGTGATAACGTGTCAACATACGTGTGAATACTTGACGCATACGTTGCCGGAGCAGTTTCTAATCCAGATATGTTGTCTAGTTCTAATAGCCTTCAGCTGTCATGTTATTCCGCCATTTACATCTGTCAAAAGTCAAATTTTCCTATTTTTCTTCGATATATATGTTCTCTCTTGCTTTCTCTTTTTGTGATGTTATAGACGTTCGAATGTTTTGCATCTTACCCAATGTTCCTTTGTTAGGTTCCGCTGATTCTTATTTTTGAAAATTTTGTAATAAAATAAGTCTTACATTTACCACAAATCTCTTCAGCCATTAACGCCATCGAAGCATCCACACCAGATTGCATCTTACATCCTTTCCATCTATGTATATCTCATTATTTATCCGCACTATCACTTATAAACAATAGCATTTATAAGCAAAATTGATTTCTTTTTTCATTTTTTTTTCACGCTGAATGAGATTTTCCAATTTGGCCAAGCTTCTAGGCAACTGCAGTTTGTTTTTTGACATTGCAGTTCTCACATCTCCGATTACTCATGGGAGTGTTCATCTAATAAATTAAGTTGCTACATCTAGCATCTTTGTGGAAATGCGAAACTATTCATCTCAAGTTTCTCAATAAATTAAAAATTAATTTTACTTTTTAATTATTGATCCTTTAATTATGCATAGTTCGCTATTTCCTTAAAGAAAAAAACCTTTTTTTTGTTGTTTGTGGCCTGTTGTCTCCATTCGCGAGCCATGCCATCTTCGAGGTTTAAGCTTTGGATGCTTTCTAACGTTTTAGCTTTGCACTTTATTCATCCAAAAATGCAATCAGCCAATAAAACTTTTGTTTAGGAATTTTTTATGTAATTATCTTGAAATTTTATTAGAATTTCAGCTTTCAACTAACGTCATAAAACTTATGTTGGAGCATTTGGCTGGATATTCGTTGTATTAAGAGTTTTAAAATCGATTGTATATGGATTTTGAATACAATTTCCATATATGATCACATGTGAATATCTGTGTTTCTCTTTTGTTGTCTGATTTCTGTTCCCTTGAGTGCTATGTTCATATTTGTATTTTAGTAACCCCCAGGGGGCAAAAAAGATGGACAGTCGCTGCTATTCCATTTGGTTCTTTCAAAGCTCATTTAAAGCTGAATGAACGAAAGTGATTTGTAGCCAATATGAGTTTTATATTCATTGCTGAATATTTAGTCTTTCTTTATTCTTCTTCGCTATTCAAAGCTTTCAACTTGAGCCCAAGTCTGATTCATTGATCTGCTGATATTTGGAGCATCGTTTCCTAAATGAAGTTCTGTCCTTTCGTCTTCTTTTTGTTTATTAGTTCCTTTCAAATGTTTTTCCTATTGTTCATTTCAACTTATTGACTAATCTGCTGTCTTCAGTCATGCATCCATTCATTAAGGTTAAGAAACATGGCTTTAAGTAATTTCTTTTACCCTCTTTCATCTTTTTTTTGACCCTGTCTCTGCTACTAGTTTCACATATTCCCTTGAATCTAGAAGACAACTTTTTGAAATTTTTTGAGTCAGCTCTCTCAATGTTGTTTCGACAGCATTATGCCCTAGAAGCTCAATTCCGATCTGGCAACCGATCCTATCGCTCACTGGGAAAGTAGCTCATCCTATACCACAAGAAGTCGAATCAGAGAAATGGATTAAGAAGGCCATGAAATTCGATAGTCTGCCCGAGAATTGCCCAATTGCTGGCGGGAATTCCACATTTTGTTATTTTGATTTTTCCTAAATCACATGTGTATTGCTATTGAATTTACAACGTGAAACGTAAATCAATTCAATTATTTGTTTTCATTCTTTCTTAATTTGTTTTCGTTTAATTATCCTATGCTGATCACTGAGCTTGAGTTTGGCCCCTTCTCTAAGGTGTGAAAAAAACACCACCGCTCTCGGTATCCGAAAACGCGAAAATGAAATTTCACTACGTGACAATCGCGTGAGTTCGATAATGAGCTGGAATTATTCGTCAAATTGTAAACGCCAAGAGCGGTTGTGCTTTGAGATTTTCAGTTTCCTAACATCCCTTCAGCGAGATTTGTTCTTGTTTCCGTCTCCAGAACGTTCAGTTTATCTTACTCCTCCTATTTTTACTCTTCTCTTACAAATGATTATCGGTTCTATTTGATTCAAATGTGTTTTATATCCTATTTCGGAACAGATTAGGCTTTTATGCTTGTTCTTATTTGTCAATAAGAGCAGTAGGCTTTCCAATTCATTTTTGAACTCTTCTTCTCATTCAATGTTGAAAATGTTAAACAAAATAAGTTTTCTTCATCTTTATAGGTCGTCGAATCAGTCGTCACTTCTCTCGCGTCTTAAGCTTTTGCTCTTTTCCTTCCATTTCGCATTTTGTCTGTCATTCGTGAAGCTCTCTTCAGTCGTCGAACTATTCATTTCTGATGCATCGTCAATTGTCTCCAGACCTCTATTGCCGTACTCCGACTGCTTATGAGTTTTGTTCTCTTTTTCTCTCTACTCTTAAGTATTCCTCTTACTCTCTTACTGCTTCTTCTGTCTTGTTCATCCATGTCATTCTATTTCCTTTTAACCTCATCTGACTATCTCTCATTTCTCATTTTGGGCTCAGTTTTTTCTTTTCCAAATCAAAGCAGAAAAAAAAGAAAAGAAAAGACAGCAGAAGAGTTTCGTCCCATTCCTTATCCTCTCCTTTCTCAAACTAATCTTTCAGTTTACTTCCATTTTATGCATTTGGTTTTCCATCCTTATTCATACTCAGAAAATGAACGTAGGAAGGAAACGAAACTATTTCGAGCTTTCTGATAAGATGAGATGAATATTTATATTTCTTCACACATATTCACTAATCTTTCTCATTATTTCTTGGAAATGCTCTTTCCATACATGGATCTCAATCGATTTTGTTGTAAATGGCTCTCCACTCCAACACTTTTTTAATCATTCTCTTGAAACTTGCAACTACTCGCTAAGAAAACTCTAGTCTTGTCTCTCATATTACTCAGAACACAAGAAATTGAGTTTATCCGAATATCTGAAACATCTATCTCGAGTATCTGATTCTTTCTTCCTCTTTCTTAGAAAAACAAACTGTCATTCTATCAGTGTCGACTTAAAACTTCAAAATTGCTTTCATACTTTGAGTCTGATGAATGAGCTTCATTATATGTTTGGAGCAATTATTAAAAATCGGAAGTTTTTAGTTTATTTCAGCTTCCGTTCCGTTCATTCGCTTTTTCTTTTCGCTCTTTCTTATACTCTGAAGTCTCTCTCCCTCTTTATTTATTCCTTATCTCTCATGTTCTTCGTTCTTTTATAAGTTTCTATGTAAAACGCTGAATTAATGTCTCACAGCTACTGGATATTCCAAGACATTTTCATTAGAAGACAATTTGAACTTCTTATATTCAGATGAGAAGCAACCTCTTCTTAACCTATCCTGGACAGCCATCATCCACACAAACTTCCTTTGTATTTCAGTTTGTGTCGAAGACTTGATGGTCTTTTCCGTTTGGCATATTGATGAGAAACTCAAGATTCCTTTTAAAGATTTTCTTCTCACAAACGAACTGCCATGTTTTTTTGACTGAAGAGATAGAGAGAGAGAGAAAGACGAAGAAAAAAGCAAAAAAAAAAAGGAAAAAGAAGAAGATTTTTTCTAAGCATTTGATTGACTTCCAGCCTTACTCCTACACTAGTTGGTTCAATTAAAAGTAAAGCGACTTGTCATCTGCCTTTTATTCCGCACATACTCTAATATTCCGACGTCGTTTAATAATTTCAAAAATGTCTTTACTATCAAACAAAGTTTGTTAATGGACGGTTCGAATGCATCTGAATTCTTTAAATTCAATGTTATGTCTCTTTATCGCCACTTCATTTTCTGTAGTCTGTTTGTGTTTTTCTTCTTTATTTTCACTAAAATATATTTATGAAAAACATAATAAGCTTCACCGTTACAAATCATTTCTTTTCTTATTTTCTTTCTCTTCTATCGAATATAATACAAAATGCTTTTTATTGTAAAAAAAAAAGAAAATTTGAATATTTTACCTCCACGAGCTATGCTTCGAAATCAAAAATAAAGTGGTGAAGTTAGCGACAAGCACACATACGTGTGTTGCTTTCCTTGTTTAGAAAATATATTCCCTTCGCAGCATCTTCCTGCCTCTTCTTTCTATTTCTTCTACTTCGTCTTCTTCTTGTTCATCTTCCTCTTGTTCTTCTTCCTTTTTCTTTTTTTATCTTTTTTGTTGTTTTGACTTAGATTTGTGCTTGTATTTTATATTTATTTCCTTTGTAACCGAGAACATTCAATAAGCTTGAAGAATTGTTCAGGAAATCTGTCTCAGGAGTTGCGTTGGATCAAATTTCAATTGAGTTCTTGCGATCTATGAGAATTTTCCTTTTTGATTCTTCTTCTTCTCCGCTTTATTCAGCTGTTTAGCATTCTTTGCAACAATCGTTTTGAGAGAAAGAGAGAGAGACAAAAAAAAACTAATACAAATAGTTCATTTTATTTTTTGTCGCAAAAAGGCTTCTCTCTACTACCATCTCTCTCTCTCTCTGACATTTGCATTATCTACTTTTCTTTCCCTTTTTCCTCTCTTTTACATTTTTTTTTACTTGGATAGCTCTCTCTAACTCTTCTTCTTACTCTTGCAGCTTCTGAATCTTTCATTGTGTCACAGCTTTAACAAGCACTTGCTCACAGACATTAGATTGTCTCTGAATTTCTTTAGACGGAAGTGACGTCATCATTATCCACTCCAAACTATTGCTTTTACCTTAATCTTTCAATAATTTCTGTATAATTGCCAATACGTTCGCAGCTTTTGTTTTCATTTCCATATATAGCGGAACAAGAAAAAGAACGAGGGAGATTTATTATAAAAAACATAATTTTTCCGACACCACCAACGAATGAAAAGTCAAAAACATCTCTCCTTTCATGGAATTCACTCGTATTGTCGTGAGTTGTATGAGCTTTTCAAACATGTTTTGTCTCTCGTGATGAACCTTCCTTTTTTTCGATAATTTTGCAAGATATTAGAAGGTCAGGCTAGTAGTTCCATTATGAGATTTGCATGTTCGGAATCTGAAAGCAAACAGAAGTTGTGTGTGTGCTGAGGATGTAGTGTAGGAGGAATTACATTGAAAACTTCTTAATAACTTCTTTCCAAAACATCACTTATAATGATAAATGATCTATTTCTCATCTTAAAAAAAGGCAAAATAAGAATAGGGAAGTACTAAACTTCGTAAAATCGTCCCAAGTGTATTAGTGACAAAGAGGAAAATGCCAATATATTTCAGTTTTATTCTTCTTTTTTTGTTGCTGAAAAATGTTTCTCCGCCTTTGGATGAGGGAAGAGGAGGAGGAGGAGAGGGGGGATGGAGGCTGAGGTTGTAGAGAGAGAAGAAATGGTGAAGTATCATTTAAGTTTCATAATTTCTTCCTTTTCATGGCAGGTCAAATGTAAAGGAACAATTGCAATTTTCTTTCTTTTTTTCTTGTGTTTCCTTAAAGGTTTTTATTGGATGGAAAGTGTGTGAATGAGGACAACATGGGCTATTGTTGAAAGCTTTCACATTCAAATATGTATCTTTACCGTTTTATAATTATTTTCTTTTTCTTTCTATCTTTCTTGCTCTCCTTTCTCACTCTCTATCGACATCTCATTCTTGTCTTCTCTACATTCTTCTCAGAATTGCTCAGAATCTTCGTAAACTATTGAGTTATAATTTGCATATTTCAGAAGTAAAGAAGAATGGCTGACGACATACCTGACTCTCTCGAGGCTATCAACCTCAAAATGAATGCAACAACTGATGATGTTAGTTTTAATTTCGTTATTCTTCAATATAAATTACTAAATATAAAAATAGATACAAAAATATTAAATATTAACATAAAATAATAAAATGAATGTCAAATGCGACAGGTGAAGTTGGTTGGAAATTTTTGAAATTTCCATATGCTCAGAGAGTAGAGTAGATTCTGGCTGAGACCATTGAACAAACATCGCAAAAAAAACACATTTATTCGCATTTTTATTTTTATAATTGTTGAAAACTTCTAAAAGACTTTGTGAAATTTGCTTCGTTCTACCGCTTTACCCAAAACTATCCGTCCATATATGGCCATTTTGTAATTTATTTTCTTCGTCATGTTGCATCGAGAAAAAAAAAATTCTTTTTTTTTCTGAAATAAAATGAAAAAAAAAAGAAGTTCTGTGTGGATGTTGCTTATTGAGCAGCGGAAGAAGTTCATTGCATGATTTGGCTCATCCACAAATAAACTTTATCAGAAAAATATTGCAAAATTGTGTATAGTTAAGCGCACATATGGATAGGCATATTCTTCAGGGAATAGCCATCCATTTGAAATCCTTTATTAAACTCATTGATTTTGCACTTGGCTCAGCTACATACCAAGTAAGGTCATCATAGCTTATCTTCAGCTTTTTGCTGTTTCTCCACATCATTTTTTCACATTTCGCGATCTTCTTCTTCTTGTCGTCCAAATCTTCTTTGTTGTTCTTTTTTTTTTTGTTGAGCATATTTTTTTGAGCGAATATCCATTTTTTCGATTACGTTCAGAGCTTTCTCCTCATAACGTTGAGCTGAAATATTATATTTCATTATAAATTTCATTCTTTTCAAATATGGAAAAGAAGGAAAATGTAATAAGAATAATGATCAGAAGCCATTAAGTAAAATAAGATTTGTGATTTGTTGAGACCAAATCAAGTGAGAAATCTGAATTTTAATAATTTCAAACGTGATTCCGAAGCCCACGTGGATTTACGTGAAACACGTATCTCAACGTCACTTTTTTTACATTTCAATGTATATGTGCTATGTTCTATTTGGCATGCATGCAGAACGGTTGCGATTTCACCTCTTTTTAAGTGCATGCTCAGTGTTCACTAAGTTTATTCTAAATTTAGAGAACAACATAAGTTTATTTTGTACGATAAAAATGAATGTAACGGATAATAGCAAATTGTCTTGCTAAGACTCATTTTCGATGTTCTTCCGATGAGCTGTCTTATGTGTTTCTGTCTCTGATCTTGGCCGGTAATTAGATAAGAAGGAAGAAGCAATGGAATAGAAAAAGAGAAAGAAGGAAAGAAAAAAGTGAATGAAGAGAAAAGTAGAAAAATGAGAGAAAAAAGATGTTTGAGAGAAAGGAAACTGACTGGAAGCAAAGCCGACAAAACACGACCAACTCATACATTCCATGTATGTCAGTTAGTCTCATTCATTCTACTAATTTTCGATGTGTTCAAACTTCATATTATGTCGCAAATCTCATGCTTAAACAATAGTTATGAGCTTAAGTAGATAATTGAGAAAGAAGTCGAAGCTTCTGATTGCTCACGGCATTTCTAAATTAAAACCCCAACAAAAAAAAAAAACTTCTGCACAACTTTTTTGTTTTCGTATCACTTTTCGTATAATGTGGATCATTTTTCCGTATTTTCTCATCAAAAAGCATTTTCACCCCCCTTTTCTCCTTAAATGTTCTAAGTAGGAATTTCAGCCATCTTACAACTTTTTGTTTTATTCTTTCACAGATGCAAACGATATAAAGCAAAAAAGCCTAAAGCCATTCTCAGCTTTTCTATATAAACTTCATAACATCTTTACTTCCAACCTCAAAGCATTTTCCATGTTCAACAGCTTTTTTAGACAGCGCACATGATGTTTTTTTTTCTATATATTCTTGTTCAGACGCATAACTTTAAAGAAATCAAACGAAAGTCAGTTTTTATTTTAAATTTTGAGACAAGTTAGAGTTTTATTTGGATATATGCCACCCAATCCTTTCTCTCATACCTTAACTGGCTTCTCTCTCTCTCTATCTCTTATTCTCTCTGCTCACCATCCTTCTCTCTCTCTCTCTCTCTCATTTTTTCCTTTTTATTTTCTTTTTTTCCTTCTTTCTCTATCTTTCTATCTATTTAACTCATAATAACTGTTAGTGTTGTTTGTTATTTAGCTTCCGTTTCAGTCAACACCTTTACTCTCCTTTCCTGCAATTGCCAATGCTCTAGCTTTTAAAAGCTGTATCTTTCCAAAGTTTCTTACCTTTTCAAACTTAGCAGTCCATGAAATGCAACTGTTTGCTAATGAATAACGTATCCTAATTTGCATAGTTCCTTGTTGCGGATCTTTCTTAGCTCGCAACCATCCAAGGGTTCTAGTTTATTAATAGATTTATTGACGAATAAGTTCTGAAACAAGCCGTAGAAGAGCTAGAAACTAAAAAAAAACTCATCTATTGTCTTCTGAATGTTTTTTTGCTTAGAAGCTTGTCGGAGGTCTATATAGCTTTCTCAACAATGTTGGCCAAATTTTATTACGTTGAGCCTATCTCTCTTCTCTTCCTCATTTCTCTCTCGTTCTCTTACTTTTTTTTGTCATATCTTCTCTCATAACAATAACAAAACATTTTTTCCAATTCCTTTCTCTGAATTACAACCTGATTGTAACTTTTGATCTTTTTCTACTCTGTTCATTTCCTGTGATCACTAATTATGCTATCAAGCCTTCTTCTGATCTGTTTCCTCTCTTTGAGCTAACGATGGCTGTAGATGCATTTCCATCCATAATTTCTCTACATTCTTTCTTATTCTTTTCTTCATGTTTCACGATAACTGTCAGCTCTCAGGGAAGCATGTCTGCTTTGATGACTCTAACCATCAAGCCTACCCTAACGCATGCTTTATGCCCGTGAGACCACGTAAAAGCTATTGTCAGAAGCCTTCAGAAGCTTTTCACTCTCGTGCAGCGGCTTGATTCTCGAGTCTTTTAAATGCCGACAAGCAGTATACACTAAGCATGACAATAACTTGGCAGTCATGTACATTTTGGTAGAGCCTTGTTAGTCAGTTGCTTTTCTATTCATTTTCAAGCTAAGTTTCAACAATTTTGATAAATGCTTATGTCCTTTTATGAGTAACAGATCAGTCATGCCCTAAGCAAGTCGATGGATTCGACTCTCACGTGCAGTCACTATCCAGCTCATATCCTATTACATATGGGTGACAATTCGCTCTCCATCCTGAACAAGCAAGAAGCGAAACCTTCTGAAACCTCTTTTTCCCCTCTCATCTCTCATTCTCTTTTCCACTCTCTCATAGTTATTTCAAATTCGTACTGGCATCCCCCGTTTTTGTCTTCATGCCCTCCATCTGATCCTCTTGTAAAGCTGTCCATCATTTAGTTTTCATACCGGATGTTCTTCATCTCTTCATCATACTTGTGTCCATTTTTGGCATCTAATAAACGTCCCAGTTCACAGTGTTTGATGCTATGAGCTATTGATTGTCCATTGTCGGTTCATATAATCTTATTTCAAAATGTCTTTCAATGGAAGTCATAATCGGATAGTTGTTGAAAAAAGGAGGATTCCTCCCATTGTTTATTTTTTCAAGTCTTTGCATTTTTTTTGTTTATCTCTAATGGGTGATGGTTCAGCTTTCTAATGAGTTCAGTTGCTTTCTCATGATGGTAAGCCAGTATACTCAGTGCTTTTCTCTTTACCAAAAGAATATATTACTTCTTTCTTTCAATAAAACCCTTCATAGCAAAGTATACCTGACACAAATGTCTTATGGAATTAGTTTTCATTCATAGACTTCTGGCTCTTCTATATATTTTAAGCCTTAATATATCCCCCTCTCCCTATCCTTCATCTACATCTCACCTTTCATATTGTCATTCCGAAAAATAGTTATGTGAAACGATTTGACATATAAGTTTAAATCATTCACATCGAAAAGCATACATTTAAGGGCATCTGAGTATATGGAGATATGGGACGTTTCGCTTTCAATCAGGTTGTCACACAGATTTTTTCAAAAGCGAAAGGTTATATATTAAAGCTATAAATATCCGACAAGTATTATTTAAGTATCATAAATGACAGAAACAAATAGCTCTCAGAATGAAATACTTGAAAATGAAATATAAATCCATTTTACATACAAATAATCCTGTCTATATGAACCTATCATTCAACCAGCCTCACAATAGCTTCAATATATTTGAATGCTTACGTTGTCTGCATAAAGCTGAGACGAAAATGAAATTTCATTTATTGATGAGAAAAAAAAGTTTTAGTAATGCATTAGCATTTTAACAAAATGATTATAATTCTTCTTTACCTTACATTCAACAAAAAAAATATTTTTTTTGCTTCCAAACCGTCTGCACGAACACACACACACACACACACACAAGCCCATACACTATGCTGATTGCATACACGTGAACAGTTCACGTATGAGCGAAATCTCATTTTTGAGTATGCAATGATTTAGAACGGTTGAGCTCACAAATTTAAACTTTTCTTTCTCTGCCTTTCACATGCTCGCTCATTCTTTTTCTCGTTCTCTCTGTTTTCCCATTCTCTCGCAATCTTTCCATTGTTATTTCCTCTATACTTAATGATTATGCTAAGTTTCATTCGTGCTATGTAATGCAAAGCATCTAAGTACATCAGACCACAGCTAGGCTTTCTAAAACAAATTTAGGCTTCTCAAATATTTATGGTGCGGGGCAAACGTCAAAATTGCCTAAAAAGTGAGTCAGTTCAAGCAATTGACAGAAACCATTTTTACGGGACTTAGCAACCTCAGAATTTTTGCCATTTTGCGTCTTCTTAAAAAGTGAAGAAAAGACCAACTTAAAGTCCATTGTCTATCTATCATGTACATAAAGCATTGCTTTCATTCTCAAATGAAATATGGAAAGTATGAGAAACAAACAGGAAAATACTTTCAAGCGCCTACACTCCCACCTTACAATCGAAACTTTTCTCTTAAAAATTTCTAGAACTTTCCTAATCCTTTCTTCTACGATATCTCTTAGGTTTCATGGAAAACCTTTAATTTAATTAGAGTTCGCCTATTGTTCTATTTCCTTTTTTCCCATCCACTAAGGTTTCCGACTAAGCTGCTCTTTTTTTTCTTTCAATTACAATTTCTTCAACAGACGAACCGTTTAAGCTGCCCATTGGTATGACCATCGCGCTTTATCCATGATTATCGCTTTTTTCTACAAACTTCTTCTTGTTCATTTTGTTTGAATTAATTATTTTGAAATTAGCATGTCTCGAGCAAAAGGAGGACGAGGGTCCTCCAACCATACAGTCCCAGTCGATGATGGGACTGTTAGAATAAATGGGCTAATTCTACCGGCTGATATGTCTGATGAATTGAAAGATTTGAATCTGCAACTCGAAGGAGTTCAACAAGATGTTTGTTTTAAAAATTTAAAAAAGAAAATGTTGAAAATGAAAGAAACTTTGAATAAATCAATTCATGAATAATTATTTTCAGTCATTGGAATCCACTCGTCGTATGCTTGCGCTATGTGAAGAGAGTAAGGAAGCCGGAATCAAAACTCTTGTAATGTTGGATGATCAAGGAGGTATCATATTGTTCTGAAGAATGTCGCAACTTTTTTTTCTAATTCTCAAGAACAATTGGAACGATGTGAGGGTGCTCTCGATACAATTAATCAAGACATGAAAGAAGCTGAGGAGCATCTTAAGGGTATGGAAAAATGTTGTGGATTGTGTGTTTTACCCTGGAACAGGTACTTAACTTTATTCTATTTCCGAGAGTTCAATTAACAAACATTAAAGAGCGGACGATTTCGAGAAGAACTCCGAGTATGCCAAAGCCTGGAAGAAAGATGACGATGGTGGTGTAATTTCCGATCAACCCAGGATCACTGTAGGAGATGCAGCTATGGGACCTCAAGGCGGATATATTACAAGGTTTGTTTTCCTTCACATTCTTCGTTCCAAAAAGTTAGAGTCGGCTTATAATGTAATTTTGCAGAATAACTAATGATGCCCGAGAAGACGAAATGGATGAAAATGTTCAACAAGTGAGTTCTTTCTTTTTTTAAGTTCTGACTAATTGATGTCGGGGAGCAAGAACCGAGCTCTCTTACAAAGTTAAACACAACCGTTCTGCACGCTCGAACATATGGAAATGAAAGTTCATCTTCATTCAAATGCACGTAACTCACGTGAAGAAGATGTTGTTTCTTTTTTTGCTAAATGGTTTCTTGGAAGAGGCGTTATTCTTTGATTCTTGCAGGTTTCCACAATGGTTGGTAACTTACGTAATATGGCGATTGATATGTCAACAGAGGTTTCTAACCAAAACAGACAACTTGATCGCATTGCTGATAAGGTTCGTAAAACTATTGAAATAGCATTAAATGCTCAATCATATTTCAGGCACAATCTAATGAAGTACGTGTTGAATCTGCTAATAAGCGAGCCAATAAACTTCTTACGAAATAAAGCTTACGCCTAGCAATAACAAACCAAATGAATGTTCTCAATAATATTTTATTAAAATCCTTATTGTTCGTTTGAAATATAATGAAGTTACCATTCTCGTTGGGTCTTTTGATCAGAATTTAATCTTTTTTTAACAAAAAGAAAAATCCTCTAGTTTCCATGTTGATCTTCTAACCGATGATGCATTTGCAATTTATAACACACTCCCCAGTTACAATCTTTCCTTCTCATCGAACCAAATTGAAACTGATTGTTTATAATGCTTAATTTAAAATAATTTATTGTTCATATTTAACTATGGAAGGAACTTCTTTGCATGGAACAGCTAGTTTCAATGATCAGCAAGACCGTTTTTCATACAAACTTATTTACTAGTCGCCAAAATAAAAATTGAAATAAATACAACTTTGAATTGAAATATTGGGAGACTAGCAAAACAAAACAACATAACCTAAGAACTAAACAGAAAACGTTCTGACATATCAGTAAATTTGAAATAAAAAGGAAGGCATAAGAGCAACAACTTTTTTTTTGGTAAACAGACAAACATATCATCCAGAAGGACTGATGATGAATTCAATTTGCTCAATTCATAACCAAAGCCATTCTGTATCATCTATAGGTACTATTTTGTATTTTCTAAAAAATATAACATTCCAAATATGGAACACAGCCGGCAGTTGGCAATTTACAGCAGATTTCTATGTAAGAGACGCTGAAATAGCGTCAAACCTTCTCCAAGATAGATACCGGATAACAGACATGAGATGATCCTTATGAAGGAATAGTTGGGATATGAGATGAAAACTTCAGAAAGATAACAGAAACAACCACAAACATCCCACCATGATGAAGATGTGCACATTCTAGTTTCATGAGTCTAAGCTAACCGTATAAGATTTCCCAAATATTCAGCAAATTTTCAATTTCGTTAAGAAGGTTATTAACTTATAGGACGTTGAAAGACGACAAATTAAATCATTCTTCATTCGCTAAAGAGTAAATGAAGACATTACCAGGAAAGAAATTAGTTAAAGTAGATGAAACTCCAGAATTATAAACTTTAATATTCTTATTAAAAATTTACATTTACTATCTCTAAAACATCCCCGGACAGGCAGTACTACAGTCAAACGGTCAACTAAAACTCTGGAGAAGATGAATCTCTTTGGTCAGAAGGTTATCATTAAAACTTCTTTGAAATCTGAAGATCTCAGTTCGAAGCAGGAAATTTCTAGGAATTTCGGAATCTTGGATATGTTTTGCTACGGACAAAGTTGAAGGCAGTTCTAGGCTTTCCAAAAGAAGCAACAAATATTGAAAGAACAGGCCATGATATACACGTGCACTTATCCATAGGTGGGATATAGAGAGAAGATTAAGAAGCAATCCTTTTGTCTACTTATTACTCTTGATGAAACACAAAAAATTGGAAGAAATCAATGTACCATTTGAAGAAATTGTTTGGGAAAAGGAGTTTAGTCATCCTCCATGTCATTACTGTCTCTCCGAAGATTGTCCAATACTTGCTTATTATGGAAAGAAAATTGTGTAAAGTTACTCTGCATTTCTTCCAACTCGTCAACAGTTTGAAGTTGACCCGGCCTAGCTGGCGGAGGAGTCAACTGAACTGGGGCTGAAGTAAACTCCTGAAAGAATCGTTATGTTAACAGAGAATGATAAATTTTCTTAGTACAGCATCGAAATAGCTGGTATCTGTTTCGCTTTGAACCATCGGCTTATAAGGAGGTTCAATTTCCTTCCTATACAATCTTCCCCAATCCAGACCATTGAAGAAGGGATGTTGGCAAATTTCAAGAGCATCGTCAGTTCCACCACCAAGTCTGAAGGATGAAGGTAATTCGGAACAGCGTCTGAACTTTACCTGTTAGCAGGTTCCTTGACAAGAAGTCCCGAGAGAAGATTTTTAGCTTCAGGACTGAGCTTTGAAGGGAATCTCAGCTCTCCAGCCATAATAAGTTGGAAAAGCTTCTGGTGATCCTTGGAATAGAAAGGAAGACGTCCGCACATCATCTCGTACATGACGACTCCTACTCCCCACCAATCTACAGCTCTTCCGTAATCATTATCTTCTAGAACCTGTAAAACTATCATGATGATTGGAAAGTATATGAACCAAACCTCAGGAGCCAAGTACTCTGGTGTACCACAGAAAGTATTAGTTCTATCACCGAACTTGATCTCTTCCTTACATAGTCCGAAATCCGCAATCTTTATATGACCGTCTTTGTCAAGCAAAAGATTTTCAAGCTGAATAGAAAATTGATAAATGAAAGTTGCACAATCATGCCAGTTCAGCTACATTAGCCTACAACGACTATCGAAAAGAAGCTAAAAACTCCGGGCAAAGATAGTTTGTCTACAAGTTTCTCATAGAAACTACGAAATCGTTACTACTACTAGTTCATAAAAAAGAAGGAAAGTTAGGCAGACCTTTAAATCTCTGTAAACGATTGAACAATTATGGAGATATCCGAGAGCAAGAACAATCTCAGCCCCATAGAATCGTGAACGTGATTCCGAAAATCCTTCTTTGGACGTTTGAACTTCTCGATTCAAATGATAATACAAGTCTCCACCAATCGCAAACTCCATAACAAAGCAGAGACGATCATTTGTTTGGAACGAGTATGTGAGTTCCTGAGCATGGGATAGTTTAATGAGGTCTGAGATAAGCTTAAGCCATCTTAATTCACTTCAATTTTTTCACTAATCATTTACACTCGATCACAATACGCAGAACTTATAAAGAGTAGAAGCGAAAAGCCTATAGAATGTGCAACTAATATTGAACTTCTCGAAGTGCGACAAATTAGAACTGACAACACGAATACTTTCACCACATAAATAAGATTCAGAAGGGAGAAGGTGTAAAGGAGGAAGAGGAAGTAAGGTTCCAAGGGCTTCGAATAGTCGTTCGTAGTCGAATTTAGCTGAATCTGATGAGAAAATGCCATCTTCCCAGGAGAAGGTGACAGACATGCTTTACAAACACAAACCTTCATATCACGATAGACAATAGCAAGGGAATGTAGATATCCAAGTGCAAGTACTATTTCTCCTCCGTAGAATCTCGTGCGAGATTCAGAAAACGTCTTGTTTTTTTGTAAGTGAGTAAATAATTCCCCTCCATTCGCAAACTCCATAACAAAGCAAAAATGAAAAGGTGTTTGAAAACTGTAGATCAGAAGCTGGAAACAGAAGAAGATAGCAGAACTATTCTCCATAATAGGAACGTAAATTTGTGCAACATAATAGAAGCATTAGATGCTGGGATGCAAAAGCATGCAACATTCATAGAGCTTGATGAGTGAAAATTTAAAGAAAACTAAGTGAAGACGGCCTTAAATAAAACAAAATATCTCATACCGTGAGGAAAGGATGTTTACATCTCTGTAAAACTCTATTTTCGGTTAGTGTGTGGGCAACTTCTTCCTATAAAAACATTTAAAACTGCGAACGATAAGCATCCTACAAACCCTCTCGATAATTACGTCCTTCTTCAATATTTTAATGGCGTACAACTTGCTGGATTTACGTTCACGACACAAGATTACTTTTCCGAACGTTCCCTTGCCAAGAACTTTGAGGAACTCAAAGTCATCCATACTCTACAAATAGTTTTTCTTGTAAGTATCAAATGCTGATGATCTCACGATTTTATCTCGAACTGCAGCTTCGCTTGAATCAGCAATACTCATCAATCGCTGATTATCTTGAGTAGCACAACTTTGTCCTCCTGGATGTCCCATAATCGTCTGAGCTACAGCAGCATACTGTCCTCCGAGATCGTCTACGGAGACCTAAGAATTTTGTCTTTGAATGTTGTATTCTTCACTGTAACTACCTGACTGACGATTTCCATCATATCATCATGCTGAGCAGATGGATCATCAGCCATACGCTCTCGGTAACGATCAGCGATTTTATTAATGGCATCAGACCAAGCTTGACGGATCTAAAGAAAGGATGAAGGTGAGCTGAGGAAGCAAATGCATACTTCAGGAGTATCAGCATGGAAAGTTCTTTCAATCAGAGTTGTCCATTGCAGACAGCGAATCATGAATATGTTGGGTCTGGGTTTATCATAGAAGATGACCTGAATGCACATTTAGAGGTATTTGTAATTATATTTTTCAAAGTTTTCCAGCTTTAATCATTTGTCATCAACCCTTTGCAATTGGAGAACTGGGGAGACTTATGAAACATTTTTTGTAGTCTTTTCATATCAGGAAGTTTTATCATCACTTGTTTACATTTATTAAGTGAAATATTTTTTTTAAGAACGCATGCCTCCTTATCTATATGATTTTCAATTACCCCGAGGATAAACTGATGTTTCATGATAGTTTTTTAATGTACGAAAGGTTTTCGAATGCTATTTAGTAGGCACAAACCGATGAGTCTCGAATCATGAAGTCATTCAAAGGTTCGGGGAAAGGTTGATCAGTTTTGGGCTTAACTTTGAATCCTAGCAGAGCTCCATCATGAAAAAGCATAAAATATCTGAAATATGGAGTTACAGTTAAATAAGCTGAGCAAAACATTTGCCAACCTTGGTCTCCAGTTTTTAATGTGTTCTCCCTTTTTGTGGAGCCATCCTTCCATAACCACATCTTCACGTTTTCTACTTTTCATCGACAAACTTGTCATAGACATTGTCGATGAAGTAGTGAGGGCTGTTAAGCGCCTAAGAAGGTCAAAACTAAAATTATTGTTCAAATGATGGAATAAAACACAAGAAATTATGAAGAAATACGTATAAAAATGCCATATGGAAATATTAAAGAAAGCTTATGATGGCGGGATTATGGCACAAGTCGATATGAAGTCCTACGAATTTTGGGGAGAAAGCTCAGTACATGCTGATTATTGTATCAAAAATGGCTTTTGTTATAGCAATTGTAAGATAAGACACTATGAGAAAGCCCAGCAGAAGAAAAAAGTATGGCGCGGGAGTACGTAATAGTTTGAAAAGATAAAAACCGCAAGCAAAATACTATATCAGAAGATTCAGGGCGCATGACGAGGGGAAAAAGAAGAAACGAAAAAGAAATACGAGGAGAAGGAGCAGAAGACGTGCTGAAGCTCATACTCAATAAAATTAAAACAAAAATCAACGAAATCTGGCTAAGAACGACCTCAAAGATTGGCAAAATATCTAGCAGTGGTCACAAAAACATGTTGTTTTGGAGGCGTCCGTCGGCCGATACACAAGAGTGCAGATCGATCAATAATCGCACTATCCATAGTCGACATAACAGTAAACATACTAAGAAAATAGAAAAAAGGATAGAGGTCTCTTTCTCTCTCTCTCTATCGTGCCTACTCTCTCTCTCTAACACTAAGTATCATTATGAAGAAAAGAAGCCATAGGCAAAAGTAAAGATATGTGTAGCCATATATGTATATGATCAATTGTCATAAGATTTGACATGAAAAGAAAGGCGACTAACTGCTAGATTAGCTAGGAAATATATGAGAAAACATATGAATTATTATAAAATACTCGATCGCTTCACAGAAAACAAGCCAAGTACACCTCTTGGAGCTTTCAAATGTAAACAAAGGAAATGAAATTAGACGATAAATTAATAAAAAGGTGATGTAATGAAGGAAGAACCTTAGTTTAAAAACGCAAAACTTGAAAACAATGCGTTTGCCAATCGTTTCTTCTGATCAGTTTCAACATAATTTGTTTAATAAAGAAAATTTGAAATAAAAAAAAGAAAAAGATGAAAGAAAAAGAATATGTTTGTCTGCTGTGCTGATGGTGGTTGGTCCGCCGTGGTCGAGGCTGGAGGGAAGTCCGTCGTCAACAAGCCGATCAAGCAATTTCTCAAAGGTTGAGAGAGAGAAAAACGAAAATCAAATTCATTTTTGGGCCAAATAATTGAAACTTATTTTCATTGCAAAGTCCATCGATATCATAGTAGCCGCGGATGAAAAAACAATCGGCCAAAAGGGAAATAAGATAGATAAGAATTAAAAAGATGCCAACGATGAGTACAGAGAGAGAAAAAGCAAATAGAGAGAAAGCTTTAGAATGAAGAGAAGGAGAGAATGTTAACTGCATGAATGGACATAACTAAATGCAGACTAAAAACAAAAAAAATTAAAAGGAAAATGGCTCTTTCGACTTAAAAAAACGTTTATAATATCAAATTGTTAGAGAAACGTCAGCGACTGCGAATTTTTGCACAAACAACTCAAAAAAAAAACAGAATAAATTGCTAATCCGAAACGAATGTAGGCTAGAAGTGAACCAAAAGTTCGATCTCTAAAGGTCTTGGAAGCACATTGAGCTCCTCTCTCTCCCTCTCTTCTTGTTTTTCAATCTTCTCTGTTTCTCTCTGCCCTATCTTACTTACTCTCACCTCTCTGCCCACCCTTTGTCTTTCTTTCTCTCTCTCTCGCTCTCCTTCCTTCACCAACGATTGCAACAAAACGGGAGAACGCTGTGAACAACGATAAGTTCGAACAGAACAACATCAACAAAAAGGACACTTGTCCTCCGATCAACTCACTCAGGATGTGTCAGACATCGAAAACGATTCAGGCATGTCTTCCTAGTTTTCTGGATGCTTTTAAACAAAAGTC
The DNA here is from genome assembly GCA_943334845.2 of Auanema sp. JU1783. Taxonomy (NCBI): domain Eukaryota; kingdom Metazoa; phylum Nematoda; class Chromadorea; order Rhabditida; family Rhabditidae; genus Auanema; species Auanema sp. JU1783. The sequence continues at coordinate 636,696 of CALQYR020007211.1, read as the reverse complement.
ATCAGAATACTAGGTCGGAATGGCTTATTGGAAACGCTACATCGAAGAAAATTCACAAAAAATCGAATGTCAACAGCAGTGAAAAGGGAAGATTATGGGTGAGGAACTATTAGAGGCTATAAAAGGAAACAAGCCTTACTAAAACAGTCGAAAATCAACAAATGTTGAAGAATTTTATATTCATAACAGTACATGGGCTTATAATTATAGAAATCATAGGCCATAAAGAGTAAAGGAGAAATTTAGTTCAAACCACTTGTAGCTCAAACATCATTGGAGGAAAGAATTTTATTTCTTTTCTAACTGCCACAATGATTATTAAAAAAAAAAGAAAGTTTCGTTGCCCAGAAAGAATGTTTGAAGTCGTTTGATTGTTTTCTTTTTCATTTCCAAATATGAGCAGACAGTTGTTTTCTAACGACCGACTAAGAGCACACGTACTTTTGGAAACCATGGAAGTCAATACTTGCAAGTGTTCGAAAAGAAAAAAAAAAGCTGAATTGAAGCATGCATGAAGATCATAGGAAAATAAGATGATTCTTAGTGAGAAGAAAAAAAAATGAGAAAACGTCGACTGGCAGTCAACTGGAAGAGATAATGAGCTGATCGAAGTGACATTCAAAACATCAAAAAATCTTAAAAGCAGAAAGTTTAGATTTCTAATGATTTAAGCTTTCACTCAAAGTTCAACCACGACAACATTTTGTTGAAGAATTAATGATTATTTATCATATAATTTTCTTATAAATAAACGAAACTTTTGCAGATAGAAATGCCATTTTTTGTCATTTTTTTTCTTCTCTCACCCTCCCTCCCAACAACTCTTTCACGTTCCTCTCCCTCTCTCTATGTCTCTCTCTTTTTCTCTCACACTCACTCTCTGTATTCCATCCAATAATATGAGGATAACAACAACTTTCAACATACACATACACACACAGACTCACGGACAAAAAAAACTTGGAAAAGAATAATCAAAAAGAAATAAGATAAAAGAAAGAAATGAGAACATGTAATTATCGTATTTCAATTATTTCCAATCTTAGACAATTTCATTGTTTACTAAAATGACTTGAAGTTTTCCAACAAAAAGCAGAAAAAAAGCTTGAAAGTTTAGTTGTTGGAAACATTTTGAGTGAAAAGAGAAAGAGGCGGTTATCATATGAATATCATGAGTTATAAATATTCCACAACAAACTTTTTCGGATGAGCTTAGTAGAGAAAAAAAAGTGTAGAAGAGGGTTGAAAAAACGATCTTGTCCGGTGTTTGATGTTCTGAGTACTCATAATGCATTTGTTCGTAGTTTCTAATACTCCAGGAAGAAAAATGATTAGAAAGCTGGTAAAAAAGTTGAAAGGAAGTATTCCATTGAAGGTATTGGTTCCAGCCACAAATGTCCTTTTTTCATTTAAATGTAAAAAAATGAAAAAAAAAAGGAGTGAAAGAGAGAGAGAGTAGAAGAGAGAAAGAAAACGATAGAGAGAGAGAGAGAGAGAGAGAGAGAGAGAGAGCAGAAGCTAGAAGTGGAGGAAGGAAATGAATGTGAAGCAGAGCGTTCATATAGTCAGGGATTTTGAATGAATTCGTAGAAAAAAAGTGAAATAAATGATTGAAAAAGCTGACACACACAAAACAATTCCAGAAAAGGCTTACTAACATTTGATTTTATGAATGAAACGAAGACGGGTAAAGGTAAGGTGATGACAAGATGGAATGTTTGTAATGATCTTCATCGAAACCAGAAGTAGATCAAGGAGAAGAAGAATAGTCAAATGGAACGAAAGTTCATATACGAGCATCATGTGTTCTTTGTTCCTATTGATGTCTGCTCTTTTTGAGAAAAAAAAAGAAGTAAAAGAAAAAAAAAGGAGAAGAGATTATAGAGAAACAGGAGAATCAGTGAGTGTTTTCCATAGACTTCGTAAGACATTTTGCTTCAAGTTGGATGAATCAATTGGAATAAAAAAATAGCTGAGTTTCAATGTGTATAGCGCACGAAATAGCTTTGTTAACTATAAGTAAATGAAGAATGAAAATAAAAAAAGAAAATTTACGACGTGAAGCCATAGCTGAATGAGACGAGAAGCTTCACACCAACTAACAGACTAAAGGAATGGCAATGAAGAAGAAGAAGACGAAGAAGACGAAGAAGCTGATTCTAATCGTACATGATCGCTATTGTTTAATGAAATCAACAAAAAAAAATATTTGCAAAAATGAGAAGCAGAAGAAGACGAAGGAGACGATGGAGACGATGGCGCAAAAAAAGGAAAAAATTGATATTTGCGATAAACTAAGGATTGATAATCTATGAAAGAGAAAGATAAAGTCCATTTAAATAAAGTTTAACAGAAGATTATCTAAAGAATAATCTATATAATATTGATTTGATGAGACGTAAAATACTATAAATAATAAGATTTAATTATTATTTATTCATATTTATTTATACTATTTATGTGATGAAGCCTTATAAAGAAAGAAAATCTTGAGAAATATCAAGATTAAGAAAGAAAAATTATAATTTGAAGATTATAAATATGAAATGAAAATAAATAATAAAAAAAAACATATTTTGTCACGCAAAAAAATAAAAAAAAAAACTTCAATCAGCCGCCTCCCCCTCTTTACTCGTCTACACCAGATAATCATCAGGCTCTGTTATAAATCCGAAGAATGCAACCGCTCACGCAAAACGATGAAGACGAAATGAAAATTGAGATGTTGAGATGAGTGACGCTACGTGTGTGTATGCGTGTGTATGTGTGTGTGTGTGCGTAGATAGGAAGTTACACATTAAAAATTGTAAACAAGTTCAATTATGCTAATGAGATCATAAAGACGATGAAACAAAAAAAACTTTTTTCAATCAGTAAAGCTTATTAAAGACAAATATGGAAGAGACTAATTGATTTGAAAGGAAAAACATGCTGCTCCGACACAACAACCACATAACACCCTTTCAACTTGATAAAGAGAGAAAGAGAAATAGAGATGTATAAGGAGGGAGAAATAGAGATATATAAAGAGAGAGAGAGAAAGAGAGAGAAAGAGTAAAAGAGAAGAAGAGTTGAATTTTTGGAAACAAAAAAAAAAAGAATTGGAAAAAGGAAAAAGAGAATAACGATGACGCAATGCAATTGATCAGTATTATAATCAGTATATTTATTATTATTACTAGTTTTCAGATATTTTATACAATTTTTAGAGCGAGAAAGAAAAAAGAAAAAGATAACAAAATAATAAATTGTTTTTGATAACTTTATTAAAAACGATTGTACATTGATCATTTAGGATTTGAGGATAATAAGCAATGCCTCTCCCAATGGTATATAAAGTCTTAATGAAGAGTTTTCAAATTTTTATATTCTTGTTGCTCTAAAGACAATTAACTATTATTTTTGTGTCTATCTCTGTCTGATTGTGCGTGCTGTTTACGTGAAGCTGAGAAGAAGAAGAAGAAGCAGAAGAAGAAGAAGTTTAGCTGTTCTAGAACAAGACGAAGAAGGACGAAGTAGATAGAGGACGAAGAGAAATATTAATAAAATATTAATTTGTCGTCAAGACAATGACGACACTGCTTGTTTCAACTCAATATGATTTGATTGAGATTGAATCGATGACATTCTTTCGACTGCCGCTCATAAAAAAGATTTCCTGCATCACATTATGTATTTGTAAGTTATTATTCTTAACTATATCATCATAATATTCATATATTAACAGATTTACTTATTAGCTTTGAGAATGTACTGCCAAATGCGACTAAAAATCGGATGAAAAGAAGTTTGCCTAATGTAGTTCCGGCAGTCGATCAAACTCATTATATTCATATGAAAAACATTTATGAACCATTTCGTTTCGTGATGAAACCATCTGAACTTCATTTAAAAAGGTTTTTTCTTACTTATTAACATTTCTTCTTCTTCACTCTCTCTCTTGCACTCTCTTTCTCCCTCCCTCTCTCTCTCTTCCCTTCTTCTCTCTTATACATCATATATCATGCTATAGCATCTAAATACTATTTCATTATCAATATATGAATATTCTCAGAACTCCACTAGTTGTATCAACGGTGTTAACAACAGCTGAAAGATTCCAACATCGTCAAGTAATTCGAGAAACATGGGCTAATCAAAACAATTCTAAAAATATAAAGGTATTTTTAAATGAAATTTCTTTTTTTTTTTCAAAATATCAAGATTATTGTGATACATCTAAGTTTAGAATGGAAATGTCAAAGTATATTTTCTTCTTTCAAATCCCAAAAATAGTAATATTCGAAAGAAATTGGATGAGGAACAAGAGCTATATAATGATATCATTATAACTAATTTGACTGAAAGTTATCATAATTTATATCAAAAGGTTTGTCAAACTTATTTCATTAGATTATGTTCATATGAGCATACATATTCTTCAGGTTTATGCTGCTTTTCTTTTTGTTCAAGCTTATTACCCACGCACAACATATCATATGAAAGTGGATGATGACGTGCTGATTGAGATGGATAGGATGTTCCATTTTCTTCAAAATAATCGAAAATCTTCTATCATGTGTAAGGTTTGGCCGAAATCAGCTCCGAAAAGGAATCGAAAACATAAATGGTTTTTAAAAAAAAAATGCAATGAGAAATCAAAGGAATCCCAATTAAGGTTCATATCAAGAGAGCAGTGGTCATCCAATTATTATCCAAAATATTGTGATGGACCTATGTATATGATTGGACATCATGCTTTGAAATCATTGACAAGCTTTTCTAGACAGATGGATTTATTTCCGTTTGAGGTTAATAAGATGAAATGAATGACGAATTCATAGTCTGTTCAGGATGTTTTCTATACCGGCATAATTCCTGAAGCAGCGAATGTGACAAGAATATCATGGTCAGATCATATACTTCACTATAACACGGTATGATTAAGATATTAAACTGTAATTAAATAGAATATAGGAATTATGGTGGAATGTATCAGAATGTGATAAGAGTAAGATGCCTTTGCTGTTCGCCGTTCATTCGCTGAACACTCCATCAAAGATGAGATTTGGTTATAAAATTCTTCGAAACTTAACATGTATTTCACACAATGATTTATTATTAAAACGAACGGAATTTTATGAGAAAAAAAAAGGAAATTAAAAATATTTTGAATGCAATAGGTATCTTTTTGAAATTATCAAAGTGTCCATAATAATAAAAATTATTTATTTTTGTGTTTGGATTCAAAAACACGTCAACTGGCTTCACGTGAATTTCATTCACACTACAACATGATGAAGAGAACGGTTGTGCTTGAAGCTTCATCTCTAATCCCAATTCTCTTTACTTACATATTTTTTTTGTTTTTTTTTGTTTTACCTCTCCAACAACAAACTCTATCAAAATCAATAAAAAATAAAATTATCAATGGTGTTAGGACAATGAGATGGATGATGGCAGTGACTCAAAGGAATATATGTTCCCATGGAATTTAATCTTCGCAAATCACTTCCCTTGAAAGGTTTGTGCTTTGTACGAATAATCCAGAAATCGTCATCAATATCATCCTGAATAATATTGTTTTGTCGTCATTCAATCAGTCAATTCACCTTTGCTGCCGACAGTTGCTTGAAGTTGATGTGAGTTTTGTTGTAAATGCGTAATAGACCAAACCCATAATCTGTCGATCTCTTGGCTGACCATGGTGGAGGATGTTCAACAAAAATATCCGTGTTTTCTTTACATCCCTTCAATTTTAATTACATTAAACTGGCTTCTGTTCAAATCATTTCTTACAGCTGATCCAGTAACTATATGAACAGGTGCGGGAGGATCGAAGTAAGATGACATGCTCATATTGTATACCTGAGGATGAGTGAATAGAGTTCAAACTTTTGAAATAACTCACTGTCCTGTTATATACTGGCCACATACGTTCATATGTGTGTTCGTGCGCCCAAATTTCAATATCAACACCGTTTTCGTAGAAAAGTTTTTCTAACCCATATGCATGCGTTTTTGGTAATCCCGTTCTAATCTGAGAAAATGGAATTAGTTTTTACATTGAGCGACTTCATAGTATTACAATTGATTCATACTTGGTACAGTCATCTCCATCAAAGTCTGAACAATACATTGGCCGGTGTCCCATCGTTATGATCCAAGGAACCTTTTTACGGTTGGCATTTGCTTGCTTCAAACTTGTATATGATATCACATCATGAAATTAGTAACCTGTAGGTCGTTTAGCAAAAACCTCCATTGTTTACGGATTTGTTCATAACCATATTGGGTGAAAAAATAAAACTCAGTTGAAAAAACAATGAAATGAGCCGGTCCAATATCGAAACTTAGCAAATGTTTTTTAACCCGAACCACACATCGTTCTCACCTGTAATACAAATTGTGATCCGAGTTGGGCATGGTAAATCTGTTAACATAATGAGTGAAGTTCCCTTCATTCTGAAAACAACTTATTTTCGGTTACGTTATAGGTTAGAAAAAATACTTCGTGATTTCCTACTGCTGTCATGTAGGGAACATAGGCAGCTACAGGCTCAATCTGACGGTTGAACTCGTCACCTACTTTTCCATTATCGGAATCCATGTTATAAGCGAAATCGCCTTTGTTTTATATTAAAATGATTTTTTTCATATTTTCACTCACCGACATGTAGAACAGCATCAATATCACCATCTTGAGCCATTTTCTGAAGTTTTCCCAGAGATCTCGCATTTTCATTACCAAGATCGCCAAACACAGCGTACGCAAAGCCGCCTTCTTCTCTCTGATTTTCGTCCAATGGTGTGAAATAGTAAATTGCACTCCAACCATATGTGCTACCCACACGATATTCTGAAGTCAAGTTCACACATTATAAATATAAGATCTCTTCAAACTGTATGTTTCGCCAGGAACTAAGTTTTCCAAGCGAGCACGGTGGATAAAACGATACTTGGCCCGCGGCTGTTCATCAACAAACACTGAGCAGTTCCCTTCTGAAGTCTGAAAATGTTAAGAATATTTCCTAAGGAATTTCTAATTAACACCTCTCTCAATTGCTTATTCCCATATTCCACGATGGAATGAAGAGTATCGTCGTATGTCAACCAAGTAACCAACATAATACTCGGATGCCCTCGGAAGAAATGAGATGAAGCTTAAAAGGCTGCACTTACCTCCATATGACAACTTAATTTGTTCAGGTTGAGCATAGTTAGGTCCTTGGTTCGGATTATCTTTGATAAGCCAAGAAGGTTGTCGATGTTTAGGTAGAAATTCACGTTCACACAGAACAGGTTTTACAATAAAAATAATGAGGAAAAGTATAAGCCTCATTTTTGGGATGACCTTTTTTCGACGAAAACAATCTAATTGGTCATGAATATTATAATGCGACGGTCAAATAGCTTGTGATACAATCAATTGATAACAAGTCGGCTGATCATCCTCTCTTCTCGCAAAATATTTTCTGATATTTTTCTGATAACAAGGCTTTGACCATTGATCTAACGCTACATATGTTTTCAACTGACTTTGTTCAATCCTCTTAGGCTTTTCCGTTTAATCAGGAATTGAAGATAAAGTACTAAAACGAGAAAATCCAGAACGTCAGATTGACAAAGATCAAATTGTATGAGTGTGTTGTGAGAAACTGTTTTTTGGTCGTGATGATACTTTCTATTAAAAAACTTTTTTCATTTCAGCAGAACTGGAGGTTTGAAGCAATATGACCGAACTTAAAACTTCTGGCTATGACGAAAAATTAGCTTTGAGAGTTGTTACACTTCTTTTTTTCACCACTTCGAAATCAGACATGAGCAGTGACTTCTGACATTGGAAGCTGCTGTTTCAGCAGCTTTTATTTGCTTATAAAGTATCTATGAGTACTAATCAAAAACTCTGAAGATGTTCAACTTGGTAGCACATTGCATTGCTTTCAAATCACGAAATTCCATGTTAGCACATCCTTCCGAGCTTTGCGCACTAGAACTATTTTGGATTTATTGTATTATGAAAATAATATTTTTTTTCAAACATAACAAAAAAGTAAATTTTGCAGTGTGCAGACATGCGGTAAACGATATTTCCGTATTCAGTACAGTATGTACGGATTTAACTCTTGTTATAAGTGCAGCTAGCGTATTGGCAGAAAGCTGTTGACGAATGAAACAGAGAACGATGAGAACAGTTTCATAACCATTCGAATTAGAATTGTATGATAGAATTGAGAAAATACAAAACATTTAACATCATGATAAACACAATTTAAACGAGAAAAAAAGCTCAAATAATTATTAACAAATAAAAAAAAATTCAGAAATTCAGTAAAATCTCTGAACAACTCAAATATTTTCAGAAAATTGGAAACATTGCCGATCAAACGAAAACGATTTTCAACAAAAATGAGAAAACCCATTACGTATTAAGCGAAATCACATAAGTTACGAAGTTTACAGGAAAATGCCAATCAAAACTTCCCCCGAGTTATTTCTGACTCGTTCGAAGAAACAATACTTAGAATATCAATTTATCATGAATGGAAGAGAGGTCATCTTGAAGACGAGAACTTATGTCGTCGAATATGTTATAAACAACAAGAGTATGATAAAGAGAGAAAGAGAGCATCTAATGGTTCAAAAATTATTAATTATAGTTATTAAAGGAATGTCAAGAAGTTTTGACTGGAATTAAAGTTTCACTACGCAGAGAGATTCGCAATCGGCTTTCTTTTCAAAGCGATTCTCATTTCCACCACATCCTCTGAAAAAGAGAAAACAGTTGAATATGCTTACGATAGGAGGCAACAAAATCTTGAATAGAATGAAAATATAACGTACCGGTAGAAGTAGAGTTTGCACCGATTATCTTTGGCAGAGTAGAAGTATTGGAGATTGGTTTTAGGAGCTTTCTCATCTTCACGACAAGCTCGCCCCTCTGTTGGTTTTACGTGACAAATAGTTTGATCCATGGGATTAATTTTCGGCACTGACACTTCTTCAACAACAGTTGTTGATTCCTTTGGCATATCGATGTTAACAATTTCTGATTCTAAATTGCTTGCTTTTGGTGACTCAGAAGCAGCTGGAAAAATGGTTCATGAAGTGAACTTAAATTGTTTTCAAACCTGATTGTTGGAGTTTTTCATGACGGCTCAATGGTTTCAACAAAAGATGCTCTGGTGTCTCCTCTTCTTCATCTTCGTACTCTTCCGAAGAAGTGTCCGATGGGATGGAAGTTTTGGTGTTATCAACTACAGCATCAATTGTCGAAAAGTCGACAGCAGGGACTGAACTGGGCAGAGCTTTCTCAGTAACCTGATCACTGGGTAGTGAACCACGTTCGATAACCTCACCAGGGTTTGAAGATCTTCTTCCAAAGTAGGGAGCGTTAACTTGCTGATTTGGAATACGCTCTGCGTTTCCCAAAAGAGAACAGCACAGTCTGCCTATCAATTTCAAACATTACGAGATGAACATGTTTTTCAAACTCACTTCCACTTTCGTTGTCAATAGCGCAATAGTATCCTCTAGGACACATCTGCATTCCGTCGAAGCCAGATCCACAAACTTGAGGCTTTCCGTTTTCGGCCATCAAAGGATCAGATGCATCGGGGCACATGAAGATTGGAGTTGAGATGAGAACCTCATTGCGGAACCCACGAGGACTATGAGCTCTAGGTACTTCAGGAGCAAATCTAATTTCTTTTTTTGGTTCTAAATTCAAGATGAATTTCTTTCAATGGTAATATTCTTTACCTGATGGATTTGGTCCTGGACAGCAAACATCAGGAGGTCCAGCACGGCAATAATAACCTTCTGGGCAACCGATGGAGTCGGTAGAGCTTCCACAGAGAACAGGGGCGTTTCCTCCTAATGGAGAGCCTACGGGGCACTGGCCAACAGGAGCGGTTGGTCTTTCTTCTTGTACAACAGGGGCTGGAGTTTGACGTACAGTGGGTTGTCCTGATAAGACGCAAAGTCTTTGACAATCTTCCAAAGATCCGAAATTGTTAGCGTTTCCTTGGCATCCTGAATAGTGGAACAGTCTACATGAATCGCTTTCCTTGTCGTAGAAGTATCTGAAAATGGTAGTTAGAAATTTTTGTAAGCCCATAAAATTACCTCAGATGGGCTTCTTGGCAATCTCCCTTAGCTAAAGGAAGCATGCACATAGGGTTTCCGTGTTGTGGTGGAGTTGGTTTACGCATACGTGCAGCTCTGCTAATTGAACGTGGCTTCTCAGCTGAAAAATACAGAAAGAATCACTTTTTGATGGAAAAGTGTTCATACCATCAAATCTGAGAGGAGCAATGACAGAATCGATACTGAAGCTGACTGGAGCAGTGTTGAAAGCTCTATCCATGGAAGTTTGTCTCTTTGTACGAAGAGGAACTTCGTCCATCAATCGGCGAACACGGAGTGGGCCGAAGATTTTATATCCATGCTTAGTTTCCTCTCCATCATAACCACCGAATACGTGCTTATCATAAGGATCATCAATGTTTGGACAGCAGAAGAAATCAATTCCGTTGAAGTAACAGACAGATTTGTCTGGGCATTGGTTCTTTCCTGGAAGGCACATAACTGGACGGCCATCAGCATATCTCATTTCTTGAAGTCCATTTGGACAGGATGGCAAGTTTTGACGAGCACCGTCTTCCGAGTCAAATTCTAAAGTTGATAAATAGGGCAAGATTTTATAGAAAGTTTATACCTGTCTTGTCAACAGGAATTCTTCCTTCAGGGAAAGTCTTGATTCCGCTAATCACAGGGTTCTGAAAAGAACAATTTAATGAGAGAATTAAATCGAAATTCGTACAATTTGACCAGTTTGGTAATCAACCTTCATTGGAGGGCTTGGTCCAACACGTGGAAGATTATCCAATCCAGATTCTTGAGTCTGAACAGCAATTGGCTCTGCCTTGTAATTGTCCTTGTCTTTCTTTTCTACGGATTTCTCAGCTTCAACTTCCTCTTGAGTAACAGTCTTAGCAGCATGAGCAGGAGGCTTGACGTCATCGGTTTTACTAACTTCTGGGAGACCGGCAGGTGGAGTTGGTTGAGATTTAATGTTGGTAGGAACTGGGAGTAGATCACCCTCATCAACTTCGGAACTATCGTAGTCTTCGTTGTTGTTATTGTTGTTATTGATGCTCTCAATGTTCTCGTTCTCATCGATAGAAACAGAGAGTGGTTGTTCTGGGAGTGGTCGGAGAGAATGAGAAGCAGGAGTTTTGGTTGTTGCCACAGCTTCTGTTGTTGGAATTGAAGTAGTAGAAACAGTAGCTGCTTCTGTGGCCTTAGTTTGTGTGGTAGGAGCTAATGTTGTTGTTGGAAGAGCAGAAACTTGTCCAGCAGATGATGATTTTGGTTGTGGAGTACAGAATCTCTCACAGTCGCTCAGTGTTTCGAATTGGTTGCTGTTTCCGCCTTGTCCTTCGTAAACGAATTGCTCGCAACGTAGGTTTTTCATGTTGAAGTACCACTTTACATTGTAACCTTGTCCGAAACCAGGATCTTTATCATAAGAACAGCGTTCAGGAACTTGGGATGTGACGGAGCCTAGTGCTAAAATGGAAAGCGTTGAATATGTAGAATTACTTTGGAACAAACCACTCATGCATTTCAGCTCGCAAGTTGTTCTATCAGCGAAGTTATTTTGGTTACCTCCACATGATCCGAATGAGAATTGCTCACATTGAAGGCTTTGAGCGTTGAAGAACCTTAAACAAAGTATTATTTTGAATTATTGTTGTTTGAATACCATCTTTGAATGTAGTTGGTACATGGTCCAGTTTCTGGAGCCAAAGCGCATACAACTTTAGCATCAAAAGTTTCAGTTCTGAGGGTATGAACGTTAGGGTTTATTTGAGCTGGAGCTGGAGGCGCGGCAACTGTGAAAGCTACAGCTTTCTTTGTAGTTGGAACAACAGTTGTAGGCTCTTCTGGAATTACAAAAACTAATTAATCAAAAAAAACTTCAATTGTCTTACCAAGACCATCGAGATCAAGAGGCTCAAGGTTTCTTCCGATTCCTACAGGCCCTGTTGGAATAGGGTCACGTCCAACGCTGAGGTCAGGGTTCAAAACTTCTTCTTCATGCTTTGGTTCGAAATGAGATACTCCAGCAGCGCTAACGGGGATAGCAGATGGAGCAGCAATTTCATCTGAATCAAGAGAAATTTCAGCTTGAGAGACGGTTGAAGGTGCAGCAGAAGAAGTAGAAGGAACAGAAGAAGTAGAAGAAGTAGAAGAAGGAAGTGAAGATGTGGAAGTAGGAGCAACTGTAGTTGTGGGGGCTGAGCTGGAAACCTGAGTTGTCGTGGTATCAACAGTTGTGGAACTGAGACGTGCAGCCCTTGTTGTGACAGGAGATGTGACAGTGACTGGAGCGGTGCTAGACTCGATAGTGATTTCAGTATCCACTTCAGCAACAGTTTCCTCTTTCGAGTCTTCTGCAGATGTGGTTACCTCAACGGCTTGAGTTGTGGGAGCAACTGTGGTTTTTGTGATAGAAGTACGGTGCTTCATGCCGATTTCAACTTTTTTCAAAGAAGATTTGTGCTCATCAGTTTTCTCTTCTTGTTCAACTGCAGTTTCTTGGAAAGTATGTTCCTCGTCCGTAATCTTCAGAACTTTTTCGTTTGAGAATTTAGAAGATTCAATGATCTCTTTTTCGACTGGAAGTTGAATCTTTTCTTTCAGTGTTGTTGTAGGAACAGGAGTAGTTGTGGTAGTTGTTGGAGCTGTTGTTGTGCTTGAAGGAGCTTCTGTTGGAGCTGCAGTAGTGGTTGTGACATCTGCAGTAACGGGTGATGTAGTTGAACTTATAGAAATAGAAGCAGTAGTGCTAGATGGGGAAGTGCGTGCTGGTTCAGTACTAGAAGTCGTGGTTGTCGTTGTCGTAGGGGTGGTGGTGGTAGTGGAGGCAGTGCTGGTGGCAGTCGTGGTCGTGGTGATCTTGTATCCTTGGGTTGTTATGATAGTTGGATAGTTGACTGCCTGACCAGAAGCCATGGCTTCTAATGTGCTTCCTTGGACGGGAAGAGCAGATTTTTCCTTCTTACCATAAGGAGATGGTTGATTTCCTCGAAGTATAGGATCGGGAGATTTATAGTTATCAACGGGAAGAGGAACAGCTTCATGATGTTGGCTAACACCGGCAGCGATTGGGCGACGTCGGTTGACTGATGGGAGGAAGTCGGTATTGTCTTCGTCTTCTTCGGAAGAGAAGTCGTCTGGTTGTTCTGTAAGCATATCACGGATGATTGCATGTATATGGCGGTCAGTTGTTGTAAGATTGGACGTCTTTGGGTTTTTCGGTTTTGTGGTTGTTGCCACCGTTGATAGTCGATTGTTAGAGACGACATTTGTATTAGATTCGGATGACCACAAGGCTTGTAAGGTTTGGTTAGCGCGCTGCATGGCAGCAGGAAAGTTATCGAAGGGAATGTTAGGGAGAGTGTGAAGTGCATTCAGACTTGTATTACGTGTAGGAGATGGATTAAAAACAGTTGTGTTGTTTAAGAAATCTGAAGATGTGCCGCCTTTGATTTGTGAAGTGTTGGGTGATGTGCTTGGTGGTGGAAGCATAAATAGAGGCAAATCTACTGAATCAGATAATTCGTGAAGCTTACGTGATCGATGATCTGGAACAACAAGTTGTGGAGCATTAGACGGGAAATGTTTTTGTTCATGCATAAAGGCTGATTTGGAGATTGGAGTACCATTACGATAGTTTTCAAACACATTACGTGCAACTTCCATGAATGGTTGTACGTGCTTCTGGAATTCTTGCGAGCGTTGGTGGAATTCTTCGGCGCGAGCTGAAGAATGTTTTGGAGCGTGAATAGTCAGATCGATTGTTTGAGTTTTGTTTATACGAATCCCAGGTATAGTTCCAGCGAGTGGGGTCAATGGCCTTTCATCCTCTGAGAATGACTCAGATCTCTCTATATCTTTACGAAGATCATCAGAGTTACGAACACCATGATTTGTTGCATGTTGAGGATGTTGGAACTGATGTTGAATACGTCTTTGAACTACAGGTTGTGGAGTTGTGGTTTGAGGAGTACTTTGAACGCTATTAACTTTGTGTTCATTTGAGCTTGTCTCAGATGCTAAACGAATATGTTTGGGACGCATTGGAACGAATCGAGTTGGACCCTCAGTTGTTGTTGGCATAACGTGAGGACGCGATGGCTCTTGGAATGGTACAAGATTCTCATTATGCTCAGCATGTACGCGTGTAGTAGCAACGGGTCTCTCCTGATTATTAAAATTGAAACGGTTTTCATGGGATTGGATTGGACGAGTTGCTTGAGGCCTCTGCTGGTTGAAGTCGTTTGATGGTAGATTGGATCGTGGAACTGGAGGAGGCAAGTGTCGTTCCAGTGGGATACTGTTAACCGCAAATTGGCGACGAACTCCCAAGTTTTGTGAGTTGTAAGTGAAATAAGTAGGATCAACAGGAGGAGACAAGCCTTCCAAGTTAGGATTCCGGGATGGATCATAGTTATCCACATGAGACATAGTGTACGTTGCTGGTGCTGGGCGATTTAATGGGATAGGATTTGAAGCTTGTTCCAAATTAGCAGACTCCTGCCGACGTGGGATAGGGCGAACATTTTCTGGAGCTGTATGATGTTGGTTGCTTACGCGTGGAGTGAAGTTTTGGACTATCTGAGGTGCTTGCCTTTCTTCAGTGGTTGTGGAGTGAGGTGACTGAGTTGGACTCTGAGAGTGGAACTGTTGTTGGAAGTTTTGTCTCAGGCGTCCTCCAGGGTGAACTGGGCTATTGAAATCATGAGCAGAAACAGTTGTAGGTAGGTTAGCAAAAGCCTGTGGATGTTGTTGATCACTGGTTTGGCTAGGAGCAAACTGAGAGTGATGCTGAAGTTGTTGATGCTGCTGCGGACCGGCAAAGTTCAGAACTTGACGAGATTGTGGAACAACAAGAGATTTTTGCGTATCATCAAAAGTTGGAACAGCGTGTTGTTTTTGATGTGAAGGATTCAGTGAACTTTTAACTTCGTACGTTTCTGGGAAGAACTGGAGTTCCTCATGAGTCCCTCCTTCAACGTTAGTGGTAGCATGAGCTCTCACACGAGTTGGGAGATCGAAAGGAAGCTCGAATCGTTGAACTGTTGTGGGATGTCGTTGTGCTTGAGGCAATGAGGAAGAATGGTGAACAAATTCAGGGGAAGTGGGAACAAAAGACTCATCAATCGATCTGGCAGTTGTATAAACCGGAGGAAGTTGAGGTTGTGGTGTCGTGAGATGTGGTTGGTCGGGTAAAGGACGGTGAGTTGCTTCCACATGATAAACCCAGTTTTTGAGAGTTGGTAGACTGTCATGCACATGCGAATTGGCCGAATTCTCGCTTGAAAGCGAACCTAAAAAGCTGCCTAGTTGTGCTGGTTTTTGAGTGTGTGGACTAACAGTTTCATGTTTTCAGAGCATACGTAGAGAAAGAAAAAGCTTTGAAAGCATAGGAAACTACAAGCACAAGCAGATAAGCCGAGACACAACGTAAGGTAGCTTTTGACATAGAAGTTTTATGAATCGAAAATCTATGCTGATTATGATCGTTTTCCAAATGAAAATCGGTACAAGCAGTTTGATGATGTTGGGCAACATTCATGCAAGTTAGTTGAGTTGGGCGTTAGTAAAGCTTTGATTAACAAAGTTGTCTGAATATGTTTTAGAGCAATTGCATACTAAGAGTAGGTGGAGAACAACAACCAAAAAAACCGAGTCATGCTACTGAAATCATTCTTGCACTACCACAAAAGCCAGAATACTTAGAATTTACAAACAAGAAAAGAAAACTTCGAAAGTGAGTGTTCTGGCTTTCCGATATCAAGAAGAAAAGAAAAATTTTTGAAAATAGAAGTTTTAAATACTCACGTAAGAATCGGGCACAGTGAATCTCGCATTCCTTTTGGGTGAAGAAATGATTTCTGTTTCCAGCACATCCTCCATATTTGAATGGACGACAGGTTCCATCTTCGCTGGAGAAGAACCAACGGTCAACAAAGTTTTTGCATGGTCCAACTTCCTAGAAAACATTAGGTTGAAGATCGAAAAAAGTTGTATATAGTCTTACAACTGGTTGAAGACATTTCTCATTCAATTCAGCGTTCAAAGTTGGAGGAAGGAAAGGTCTAGAAGTTTCGATTTCAGAAGTTTTTTGTTGAGAAGAAACAGTCTTGACATCGTCTAAAAAACATTATATCTTAGAAGTTCTATGAGGTAGAACTTACGGGCTCTGACAATGCTGTTGGGGGATGGAGGAGCGATACGAGTAGCTGAGGCTGGAGGTCCAACAACAACTTCAGGTGCTGGAGCTCTACCAGTTTGATGTCCTGGAGGATTTCCAAAGATTTGCTGTTGAGTGATTTGAGTTGGGGGTGGTTGAGGAGCATGTGTAGCTTGAGTTGTCTTGGGACATACACATTCTTGACATCCTCTTCTATTGTTAATGAGAAGACATGGCTCATGGCAAGAGTTCTCATTGACCGGAGCGCAGTGTGTTGGAACAGGTGGGAGAGGTTGCTTGACTGGTGAGCAACTGCAGAATGGGCAACCGTTCTGGTCTTCTACAATTTGACATCTGGACATGTCACAGGTAGCTGTAACTTGTGGGCAAGCCTTCTTCACACAAACGTTGCGGCATTCAAGAAGAGAAGCAAAGTTGTTTCCGTTTCCACCGCATCCTCCATAAGTGAACTGACGGCAGTCATTAGACTCCTTGTCAAATCCGAAACGAACAAAAACTCCAGTACACTCTCCAACATCGATGTTGTGATCACATAGGTTTGTGGCAACAACTAATGGTTTGCGAACAGTAGCTTGGCATCTGCTTCTGCATTCACCAATAGTAGCGAAATTGTTTCCGTTTCCTCCACATCCTCCATAGGTAAATGGACGACACTCTCCAGATTCAGAATCGAAAGCGAAACGTTGGAACACACCGTTGCATTCTCCAGCGTCAACATCATGATGACATACGTTAGCAAAATCAGGAGTGCCTAAACATCACCATAGCATATAATTATTTTGAATAAGGTAACTTACTTTCTTTATGGCAAATAGCGTGACACTCTTCACGGCTAGCGAAGTTGTTTCCATTTCCTTGGCATCCAGAATATGTGAATACATCACAAGAGTTCTTTTCTTCATCCCAGAACCAACGAACAAACTGTCCACCGCAAGTTCCGGAATCACGTGGATGAGCACAACGGTTCACTGAAGAGTTTTCGGTTAGTAAAAGTTTCTTTCTAATCATAGACTGTGAGTGTATGTGCGAACGAGTGCTTTCATGTGATTTTAGGTATCAGTTATAAACTCTCTAATGATGAATTGAGAATTAGTATGAAAGTTAAATGGAAATTCTGGAGCGAAAAAATTTCCAAATTTTTCAAAGATTGAGATACTGTTATTCAATCGAAAGAAAAAAATTAATTAAAAATTGTATGTAAAACTTGTAAAAGAGTGAAGTGCGCTTAAGGCAGCGTGAATAGTATTGTTGTCAGTGTGTTATTTTAAAGCAAATTACCATCAGCAGCAGCATCAGAGAGATCACTACCTTCCAGAAGAACCGATGGGTTTACGGGAGCTACTGGATGTCCTTGGAAGTTGTTATTACGATTGGAAACAACAACATCATCTTCATCAGATGGGATTGGTGTGATATCGATTGATGTCGTAGTTGGGCGTCTGGTAGTACGAGGAGTTGCTCTTGTAGTTGTGGTTGGAACATGATGCCGGGTGGTTGGAGCGGAAGTAGAAGTAGTGGCAGTTCTAAAATATGATGTTCTAATAATAACTATGCTATAATATTTCTCTTACGGAGTGGTAGACTCGGTTCTTTCACTATTCTGATTGATTCTGAATCCTTGGGTAGTTCTAGGAGTAGGGTGGCGGGTAGTTCCACGATCTTCAAAAGAAAAATATAAATTTGAATTGCTATTCTGAAATTACTTTTAGCGATTCCGCATGTAGATTCACAAGACTCGATTGTTTCGAAGTTGTTTCCGTTTCCTTCACAACCTCCCCAGAAGAAATACTTGCATTCCTTGGTTTCACCATTGAAATAGAAGCGAAGCTCATATTTGTCACATGGTCCTCGTTCCTTATCCAACTTACAGACATCTCCGACAGTGGTTGATTGTTGGAGTCCAACTAAAAAATAAGCTATTCATTTTCACACAATGCAAAATTACCTGTCTTCTCAGTATCTGGACAGCAGACGCTGGTTTGTTGTCCCACATTGCATTTATAGCCGGATGGACAATCAGTCTTGGCACAGTTGATGAGAGATCCCTGCTTGCTTTGGAGTGGCTCTCCTTTAGCACATTTGGGTGGAGCGTTCAGAGGAGCACAACGTCCCATACAGTCTCTTTCAGTTTCGTAGTTGTTTCCGTTTCCTCCACAACCAGAGTAAGAGAACTGTTTACATTTCTGCTCAGCTTCAACATAGTGCCAGCGTTCCATATGAGAAGCGCATGGTCCTCTCTCGAAATCACCAGAACATTCTTGAACTCTTGGACGTACAGCAGCTTCAATCTCTGAATATTTTTGATTGAAAAACACGAAATCTTTGTGAAGCTACTCACTTGCACAATCGGGTTTCACTCCGTTGTGAGTTCTACTGTTAGCGATTTCAATTCCACTTTGGTCAACGCAAAAGCATTGACGTCCATCAAGTTCACATTGAAGAGGCTCGAAATCACCATTTCCTTTGCAGACTGGAACGAATCCTCCTCGGATCTTTGATGAAGCAGCAGCAGCACGGCGACGCTCACAATCTAAGAAAATATTCTATATTTTGGATAACTTTTTTAGGTCTACCTGTGCGAGGGACAGCTGTTGTTGGGACAACTTCGACTGGGAGGGTTGTTGAAGGAGTAGTGGATTCAGCTCTCTGAAGAACAGGAACTTTTTCAACTTTCTTCTCTACAATTGGTGCTTCAGTGGTGGTGGTTGTGCTTGTAGTTGTGGTAGTGGAAGTCACTGTTGTGAGTTTCACAGTTGTTGGCTCTTCGGTAGTAGTTGTAGATGCTTCAGTAGTAGACTCAGCTGTTTGAACTTCTTGAGTAGACTCTTCGATGGACTCCTCAGAAACTTCGGTAGATTCATCAGTTGATGAAGTTTCAGCAGTAGAAGATGGAGCTTCTGTGGTGGAAGTAGTGCTTGGTGTAGTACTGAGAGTGGTGGGAGCTTCAGTTGTTGTGGGCGCTTCAGTAGTAGCTTCAGTAGTTGTTGTAACTTCTACTGTAGTAACAGCTTCGGCAGTGGTTGGAGCTTCAGTGGTTGTTGGAGCTTCGGTGGTTGTTGAGGCTTCAGTTGTGGATGGAGCTTCAGTACTAGTGATCGTTGTTGTGGTTTGTGTCTATAGTGAATGAATTCATGCAATTTTTCGAAACTTCGTGTAATGTTTGAAACATAAAATTCAGCGGGCATGCGAAACAGAGTGAAAAGAAAAGAAAACAAACCTCTTCAACCTTAGCAACTGTTGGGCTTTCCTTTACAGGAGCAACAGTTCCGTAAGTTTGATCGAAACCATCCTTTGGAGATCCTAAGTTAGCTGTAAATTTTCATATGTAACTTCAAAAATATTAGATTTCCAAAACCTGGAGGGGGAGTGATGCAAGCATCTTCGCATTCCTCTTTGTATCTGTATAACTGAGGTTCAGAAGAGTCAGAGGCGCAGTGTCCTGAAAGAATTATTTGATCAGTTTCACTTTCTTTTTCGGAGAGATTATTAGAAGATGATCAATTGTCTGCAGTTCAACCGATAGGACGAAAAACGATATAGTTTTGCTTATTCACCAAGAAAACATCAAATGGGCAAAAATCGCCTAGTAACCCAGATTTTCGTCTTCAGTTCGTTGTCTTCAAGTTGTCAAATGATGCGCATCAAGATAATTTGTTTAAAGAAGGAAAAACTGATCAAACATTTGAAATTCAATTGATTTCAATCAATTTTATCAATGATGTCAAAGTATTTTTCAAATCTATAGTACTGACCGTATGGATAACTGACGCATTCTCCGTTTCTGGAATAATATCTAAGAACAAATTGACTTCTTTTGGGTGGAGCTCCCTCTACAGAAGGGCATCTTCCCCTGAATGGCTGTCTTTTACATGGATCGACTGTGGCTAAAAGCATATGAGTTAAATATATTCAGAAATACTGAGGAGGCTTACCTTGGGCTACAGCCACAAGTACGAGAAGAAGCGCTAAGCAGCGCCTCATCTATGGATCTGAAAGATGAGGTGTGATGTTACAGTTCGATAATTTTTTAAAAACCGAGAAACGAAAGAAATAGACAGAAAAAGCTATAACGAACGAAAAAAATTGTACCAAACATGACCTGAAACTTTAGAAAACTCGAATAGGAGATGACTTTTACAATAACTTAGGCTGTGGGTCAATTCATGAATGAGTTCTTTTAGGATATCCTACCTTTCACTTCCATTCATTACAATACTCAGAAAAAAAGAAAATGTACAAACAGAGTTATACAGAAGTTATTGGTCCCTACTTGTATCAATGTAAAAGTATACCGAGAAATATTAATTTTGGAACACATTCTCGATCACCCAAGGTTAGCAAGGAGTAATTACTGGAAGACAAAAGAGATGTTGCCAAGAGAAGAGGAATGAACAGTATAAAGACCTCGAAAGAATTCGGACCGTCCAATGAAAGAAAAATAAAAAAAAAACGAGGAAATGCGGAAGGAACACAATGAAATAATATGAATGGAGACATTTGATGAACTTCTCTCAAGGTACGATCGTCATAAGTTTTGAGTCGAAATCAAAAAAAAAACTCCATAAGAAGGAATAAGAATAAAAAATGAAGATATTCAAGAAAAGATTGCTAAATATTGAGAGGAAATAAGTTTACAAAGTATGTCATGCCCTTTGAAGGAATCTGGGCTAACCAAATATTTCATTTCATGTTCTCATCGGCAAAATCTCTCAAGAAGCTTCTT
Organism: Auanema sp. JU1783; assembly: GCA_943334845.2. Taxonomy (NCBI): domain Eukaryota; kingdom Metazoa; phylum Nematoda; class Chromadorea; order Rhabditida; family Rhabditidae; genus Auanema; species Auanema sp. JU1783. Next base: position 615,706 of record CALQYR020007211.1, on the reverse strand, counting down.
GAGAATGTTATTTTCAAAAAATCCTTTACTAAGAATTACAGATGTTAAGAATGACGGTAGAAACTGTGACGAACAGTTGAATACTACATTCAAATTTCCATGAACGGATGAAGCTTTTTGCTTTCTGGAGATCTAGCCGTTGTTTGAGAGTTTTTTATTGGATAAATTAGATGAACGAGTGTAGGCCACTTGTTCTCAAATATGGTTAAATCGGATACAAAGTTCAAAAGTAAAGAAGAAATTGGTGTAAGCTAGTCCGGACAAATAATTATTTCGAAACGAAATAGATAGTCTTTTTTTCTTTATTGTTTCTGTCTCGGATGAGAGAGATAGAGAGGGAAAGCATCTAGAAGTCATAGGTTGAAATGGTCTTCAGAAGGCTAATTGGAGCGCGTAAAAGAGATTCCGGAGGTGACAAAAGTGACACGGATGAGATGATGACAGTAAAGAGAAATGACAATTTGAAGAAAGACGATGGGCGAATCAGAAACATCTGAAATGAAGAGAAACAACTGGAGGATGACGGATTCATAAGACAAACTTCTTGAATGAAAAACAGGATAACTCAAGCCATCATATTTGCATAAATATTTATGTTCAAATCGTTATCTAGAAGGTAAGAATTATGAAAACTAGCTGTATGGGATAACATATTCAGGAGGAATGATGGCTAAGACTAGATGATGCGACTGGCTCTTCGGACGACGATCCTTCTCGGACTGACTGATCTAGGAGTCGAATAGATGGGGCAAAAGACAGAAGAAGATATGGAGAGGAACCAAGAGGTGAAGGGAGGAAAAAAGAGAGAGAGAGAATAAAAAGTTTGTTAGGTATTCATCTACCAGGATAAGTCGGCTGTCCTTTTAGGGAAGAAAAAGATTCAGAAGGAGAGAGAGAAGGTCATACTTAGCCTTGTCTCTCTCCATCTTCTTTACTGATGTTTCTTTATTTTTATGTTTTGAAAGATGAGGTAATGAGAGAAGATATGAGAAGAAATGGGACACGAAAAAAGAGAAGAGAAAAGATCTTAAAGAAATGAGAGAAATTATTTTAACTGCTCTATAACATAGATAGCGTTCCGAATTAGATAAGAGAGGATATGATCTAGCCTGAAAGGTGTTTTATCTGGAAAAAGATCTGACCGGCTATGCCAGCCTTGACCTAAGCACAGCCAACTTGCTGGTAGTAGACTCGTTAGCATCTTCCAAACTCTGATGATTATCATATCAAACACATCTACTTGACGTCATTGTATGAAGTTCTCATGTCGTGAAAACACATTACATCATCTTTGGTATGTTTCATTCTTAATACTTGATAGGTACAAAATGAATATGGAAGGCCATAGCTAATTTGATATAGTTTTACTCAAGTAGCGGCTGGTTTGATGAGTCAGTGTAGTTGAGAACACGAGAAGATAACAAATACTAGGTCACTAAGGACAAACTACTGGCAGGAATGTGCCTCAAGGACTGTTTGTTTCTTCATCATCGTTGAATATAGCTGAGGCTAGGAGAGTTCCCAAAGAGGAGGGAGGCTAACAAGAGTTGAAAAGTATGATTTCAAATAATATTAGCAGCTTATCTCACTTACATGCAAGGTCAGAAATTCCAAAAATGGATGAAGAACTGTGTGTATCGCAAATTAGCCAAGTAGGTCACTGTTACGAAACGCTAACAATCTTTTTTGTTTTAAAAAAGATTGATCTCAATTATCTATTTGGTGATAAAGAATGCAAAAAATAAATAGGAGAAGAAGACGATGAAAAAAAGGTTGTTGAATGCTATTCCAAACTTTTTCTGAGAACTGAGATAAGAAACATCAAGATGAGCTAATTCTTGGCTATAGGGCATCCAAACAATCATGAACTGTTGGAAGTTTGATAGAAAACAAGACGTTCGTATACCATCATTTACAAACATAGGAATAGAATAAAGCAGATAGGAATAAAAATGATAATGAGGCTTTAGGGAGCTTCACGTTGAAATGTCGAATAGCCGATGAAAGACAGAGCTGTTCATCTCATCATCACACGGATTTTTCCTAGATAATCTAGGTCGAATCAGCAATCGTATCACCGTCGTGGCTGTTGATGGGTTGTACTAGCTGTCTGACCCTTAGGATTCACGCCCATTACCCTTCTAAGGAGCTATGAGATTGAAAAGGAAGATAGAACTAAAAGCATCATGACTAGCATTGGTTAAAAATCTACAATTGGGTCATTTAACCTTATATAGGAATAAAGGAGAAGCCAGTATAACTTCATAGACTTTGAAAGGCTAAAAGTATGAAGTCTGACTCCAGGGAAGACAAATGTGTAAATGCGACAAGTTTCTGATGGAACAACCTCTCCCGCCTTAAGGTGAGACGGCAGCAGCATCGACCTAGTTTCACAAAAGGCTGGAAGATATCAGAACCTTACCCTCCCACTGAATACTTAGGTATGACCCAGCTAATGTACTTTCTTGGGGTAAAGAAAATTTTTGGGTAAAAAAAGTTTAAGATATGGGGTAAAGAGAGCTGTCGTGGAGGGTATGAGAGATTACGAGATTGAACAAATGGGGTGGGTGGTCAGTGAACGATGAGGTATGAGATCAGATACAACCGCCCAGCACATCTGTAAATAATAAATAAATTCATATTGGGCTATTGCACGTACCTTCACGTGATATGCTAATTACACCGGTTCATTCAGAAGAATGAAAATGGAAAGGTGAAAAAACGATCGGTAACTCGAGAACGAGTGGAATCCAATTATATGTAATTGAATTAAATGAAAATCAAGAGATCTATCCAGATTTCAAATTCCGGGTATCGAAATTATCACATTAGCCTTAGCTTCTCGACAGTTTTAAAGACTTTCATGTGATTATTGAAATCAAAGAACTGTTAAGCGAATAAGCCAGCGTATAGAGTCTATATCATTGATCTGAAACTCATGATGTGATCATCTTCAATCCAACCAAATATGGAAACACTGAAAATAGTTTGATGAAATTATAATTGTTAATTGACACATTTTATTCTTCATGTTAACTTGAAACATATATATGTTTACGATCAGATTTAACAATGAAAATGTGTCCTCCAATGGTCTCTCATAACTATTAAGCGTTTACATCTTTGTAATTTGAAAGAAATAATAAAGTTGGAGACGAAATATTTAGTTACACGAGACATTATCCTGATGGGGTTTTTCACAAGAGGTCAAAAGATAAGCTGATACGACCATGAACATTTTGAAGAAAGAAAATGTCTTTTTCAAGAGACCCATTTAAGGAACATCGTTTACCTTGTCTGTCCTATCTATCTGTATACAATTCATCCTCGTAACTCTTGAATGAAATTCAATCAGTTTTATTGTGTCTGTTACAAAAATTAACAAATAAAAATTTGTTTATTGAACATGAAGAATTTGGGAGTGAGAGAGAGAGAGAGGGAGAGAGAATGATAGAGAGAGATATACCCCGAATCTCATTATGAGTCAGAATAGAAGAAGCCGGACTCTTTTCAGCTTTTTTTAAAATAAGGGTCAGCTAGTTGAAGAATGTGTGTTTGCCTGTATGTGTACTTTCACATGAGATCATGAATACAGGAAAATATCAAAAACTTGATATCTCTTCCTAGAAATATTTCGTTTGTTTCATCATTTTCCTTTTTTGCCTAACAAAATATGATTTAAGCTATTCAATGATTATCAAATGAACTAATTGTGGACAAATGGTTGAAAACTTTCTGGAACTGTTAACGATACATGCAGTGATATGATGATGAAGGAGGGGGGGGGAGAAAGAAAAATACGCTTTCACCCATCCTTTTTTGCGGTCAAGGCCCGTTAAGACGTTCATTATCTCTGGCTCTCTTGAGAAAACTAAAAGTAATATAAAAGGGATCATCTAGATAGTTTTCTGATTTGAAATGCTGACATATCTCTATACTATAACAATGAATAATATAAATATATGAAAAACATATGATTCTTAACTCATTTCTACTCTTGCTAGCTCATGCAACTTTGGTTGAACATTCACCTTAAACTTGCTTTTCTTTGCCCACTGACCCAGTTTGCTGAAGAAAGAGACACGTTCAAAGGCACATTCTCCATAGCACAGCGCATTTTTTTGAAATTGGGGTTACGATTTTCTTTGAAATTCCCTTTTGCGGCTGATTATTCAGAGAGTATCTGATGAACAGTATGGTGAATGAGAATCTCTTGACGTCTTCGTATTCTATGATCTCCATAGATTATCAACTATTCAATCGCATGAACGTTTTGTACTAAAATCTCTCTTTATCAATGAGAGTTGGCTGGCTGTCATCTGTTTGAAGTTGATTTTCCCTTTGCTCGTTCGCCTTCTACGGAAATATTTGATGATAAATGAGTTGATTAAGTAATTGTGAAATGATGAATAATCAAACAAAGAGCTTTCTCAAGTGAATCTCTTCGATTTTTAAAATCTTCTAAGGAAACAACAGTATTTGTAATTAGACATACAAACAAAGCTTACAAGTGTTCGAAAAGCTGTTCTCGCAAGCGGAGCGATTAGAGCGACAAGAGAAGTTGAGAATCACTGATTTGTGTAATAAACACAGCATTTTTCTATCTTAAAAACTTTGACGTTTCAATAAATGAAAAAGTTAGAAAATCTCTAACATTTCGAGTAATTTTAGAAAATTTTTCAAATGAAAAATCAATTTTTCTCCTTTTTTTTTCGTTTTTTTTTCTCCAAATAAATAAAGATAAAAGAAACAATGTGTTATCAGACAGTTGATGGATCCGTTGCTCCTCTCTCCTCTACTGGCACCGCTCCCAGAACCTATATTTACTGTTCCAATTGAGATAAAATATTATTTCTAATCAGTCTTATTACTATCTTCTTACTCTCTTTCAATATATTTTTTTTTATTTTTCAATCAATTTTTGTTTTTTGTTTACAAATATACTTAACGATGTTTATTGATTGAATTTTTGTACTTTAGTTAGTTATGTGTTGATATTCATTGAATATCATCGGCCTTTCACTTAATGGCCGTCTTATTCTTCTTCTTTTTTTTTCTTTTCAAAATATCTTTTTGAAGATTTTCTTTCTTTTTTTTCTTCATTTTATTTTTTTTCATCTTCTGTTTGTACTCAATCCTCATCTATGTTCCAGGTATTATGACTATAAATCGAGATTTCATTGAAATCTGTAATGATGAAGGCTTAATCGTAACCGTATCCTCATATGGAGCCACATTGGTTTCTGTCAAATTTCCGGATATTCATGGAAATATGGTGGATTGTGTATTAGGGTTTGATTCAAAAAAAGGTTTGTTTTTTCAATTCATACCATTCACTATACATCATGTTCACGTGCCACGTGGAAAGTAATGTAGAAAGGCAATAACAAGTTCCTTTCTCATTTTTTCATTTCGCTACGAACGAAACGGTTGAATACAGGCATGAATGACTGATAGCATTTTCCAAATAAAGTAAAAGATGATAATGTTTTTGATTTTTGGTCTCTCGAGTGCAAAAGTTAGTTGGACAAGTAGTTTTACCTTTGCATCTTCTTTTTTTCTTCTTCTCCTAATGAAACTATAAACGATAAGTGCCGTCGTAGAAAAGAGAAGATGGAGATGCGAGAGTTGCAAAGCTATCTCGTACAACGATAACTCATATTTGCAGACTACTATGATGATGTTGCATATCTTGGACGAACTGTTGGCAGAGTTTGTAATCGAATCAAAAATGGACAATTCAAATTTCATGAAAAAGAATATCATTTGCCCATCAACAATCCACCCAATTTCATTCATGGAGGTTCGAACGGCATAGCTTTAGTGAGTCGTCATAAGGGTTCTCTTAATCTGTTTAAGTATATGCTTGTTATTTAGAGAGAATGGGAAGTCGCTCGTAAAAGTAATTCATCTTGTACGTTCCGAATCCAATCGGATGAAAGTCTTGACGGTTTACCTGGTGATGCAATGATCGAAGTTACGTTCACTTTTCCAATATTTAATTAGATAAATGTTTACAGGTTTCCTATACAATTAATGATAGAAACCAGTTGGTAATTGAGCATTTCGCTACCTGTACTACTCCTGGAATCTTGAATCTTACGAATCATACCTATTGGAACTTGGATAATTCGGTTTGTTGTGTTACCTGTTGACATACAAGTATAACGGTTACACAGGATACAATCCATAATCATAAGATTCAAGTACATTCGCATGAATACCTTCCTGTTGACGATAACTGTTGTCCGACAGGTGACTTATTGGTTTTGAGAAAAAAAGAAATTAATTTGCTTTCTTAAGGAGGACAGCTATTATCGAGAGGAACGCCATTAGATTTTAATAATGAGAAAAAATTATTGGAAGTTGTTGACCAGAATGGTTTGGTTGATATCGACAACGACTTGGTCGTCGATAAGTCAAGAATCGCAGGTTGTAGCATTCTGAGGTGAGGTTGAGATTCTTACTCAGTTTCTTTTTGCTCTCTCATTCTTTGTAGTTTGAAATCGGAAGAGTCGGGTATTCAACTTGATATATCTTCATCGTACCCTGTAATTCATCTGTATGGAGCCAAGCATTTGAATACAGTTGGAAAGAACGGAAAGTTTTATGGAGCAGGTTCCGGTTTGGCTATTGAACCTCAATATCATTCATGTGCGGTCAATTTCGTGAGTCCTACTTAGGCTATGGCTGTTTCAATCTTCTGATTTATAGCCAAACTATCCTTCGATCGAATTCACTCCGGACAAGAGTTATAGTGAAGAGATAGTTTATAGTTTTTTTCACATCAAGTAACCAGACGTTAACCAGAAATTATTTTTGTCTTCGAATACTTATTCTTTGACTCATCTGTCACTCACATGGACATATCTCATTGATTAAATCATTTATCTTCATCTTCTTCCGTTACAAGAAAATTTGAATGGGAAGTTTTTTTCTTGGGAAGTTCTTCCGAGCTTGCTACGTCACATCGGTGATAGACATCCATGAATCGAAATTTTGACGAATTCATTTGAAGAGAGGTTTAAAGATCCTAGTTGGCAGTCATTCATGTGTGAAGAAAAAAATGAAATGTGAATCTGATCGGTTTAAAAAGGAGATTGAAGAAACAGAAGCCGAACTGTTTGATAAAGATATAACTGAAGTGATAAATGGCATTGGCTAGTACAACGTTCGTGCATCTTATAAGATGGACATGGATAGTTCATATCTCTTCACAAACATCTCGATCGCAGCATATTTGTGTAATGCCATGAACACTATCCTTGTTTGGGCGATAGTATTCTTGTCCTATCCTCTCATTACGATTTATGTACTTCCTGTGTCCAGACTCTGTCGATCTTTAAATTTATCGTTCTCATCTCGATTTTTGATATGAAGCCAAATCTCGCAATACGTCCAGCTTCATCTATCTTTAATCGTTTCGTTTTCTCACATCTTTCCTGCAAATAGTTTAGCCACCATCTTTGAATGCGATAGAATCGAGTCTTTTGGCGGTCAGTTCTATGGGTTGCCAAGGGCTTCATAACCTGTTCATAGCGAAGTTCGCTTCATACATACCTGAGGGCATTCGAAATAAATTGGATTATTAGTCATTTTTTTCTTCTATCTCATCATTATCATTTCGAGAGATGAACAGAAGATTCTAGTGTTTTGCATTGTAATTCGGAAACAATCAATGCATGTGATGAAATAACATTCTGAAAATGTTATTTGAATGTTTATGATAGATATCAATGATGGATTTCAACGTTTTTTTGATCATCTTCTCCCCCTTCTTCCATTGAAAACGTGTTTCTCATGCTGGGTGTTATCATTTGAAGTGGAAATAAAACAATATGCGATTATTATAATTATTTTTGATTTTTATTCATAATATCCATATATGCTATCACATATCCTGCTGTGATTTGGAGACAGGGCGTGCCTCTCAAGGTTTCAGCTTTTCGTAACAAATCTTCTGAAAAAGATATTTTTATTCGTATTTCTTGATCACTGTCATGTTTTTTTGTTACCATTTTTGGAACACTATTCTGACATAGCCATCGCTGAAGCGATCACTGACGACACATCATCGTCTCAATCAGTCAGCGCCCCTTTCCATATGATTTCATCGAATTATTTTAATAATCAATCCAACTATCTTCTTTTTTTGATTAATTAATAAGCTCTCTCTCTCAACCTAATTCGGAATTACTGATTTAGCCATATGGAAGAATTATATCTTAGACACAGATCTTCCAGAGCTTTCTTCCTTTCACATCACCAGCTTTCGATTGATATTGCCCATGGCTTGCTTATAAAATTTTTTGTTGTTTGTAAGATAAAAGCTTGTCATCATTAGTATCTTGATTTCCGAGGATGTTTCAGTATGTTAGAAGATGAAGAAGTTTGAACGCTTTTTCCTTTTCGCATCCTCTTTGAGATGATCGTTTAGTCTAGAGAACAGAGAGTATGTAATAGTAACGACTACAGTTTTGTAATTGCTTTAGTCATTGCCATGTATTAGATGATTGAAAGGCATACTGTCTGGATATTACTGAAGGGCATCATTGAACAGCCAAATGGAATTGTTTGAAGAGTTAAGAAACACGTTTACATTTGGGGTTCATACACACCCAATTCAAAGCTAAAAACTAATTTAGGAGTTATCAATTAACTTCTTCTTGAATGAAAAATAAAACACAAATACACGTTTATCTTCACAGTTGTTTTGTTTTTTTTCTGGTTCTGAATGCAACTGATCTGTGCCATTGTTTGCTGCAACTAATAGGATTGAGCTGTTTGTTCCACGTTAACGTTTCACGTGAAACATCACTGCATATGCTAATGTGATATAAATATTATCATATCGTCCTTTTGTTTCTTGAGAGAATGGGAGAGAAAGAGAAAAGCGGTTAGATGAAGCTGTGCTTTGTTTCAAATTAATTAAGTGGAAGGTTCATCTCTATGTTATTCTGGTAATTGGCTTTGTTCATAATAGCATCGCTTATCGTCGCTCAAGCTGTTCCTTTTTTCAAGTTTAGCATGTGTAGTTCCTCATCATCTGCTTAAGAAATACATTGGCATTACCACAAGTTCTCAATGAAAATCTGGTTATGCTGTATTCTTTTTTGTGTTTATTTCCTATTTGAATCTCTTCCTCCTCATATCTGTCGAGTATTTCTGTTGTTTTTGATTTAAAAAGAAATCTAGTTTTTTAAAGTTTTTAGATCTTATTATGAGCTTGTTCTTATTTGAAGAAGCTTTTGAAACTCATTGCTTTCTAAGCTTTTGTCTGATTCTCATTCACGTCTTCTCATGTTGTCTGAGGTTAGTTCGAAGTCAACAGGCTTCATTCAAATACCAAAAAAAACCCAGATGAAACGGAGTCTCGGTCGGTCATTTTGTTGACTTTTCATTCCTAATTTCCAACTTACAAGAACTTGTTTTATTCGTTTTTAATGTGCAGTTTAAGAGGGCTTTTGGTTTGTTCAAAATTTCTTTTTGTAGCCCCAGGCAACATTTGCTTTTCTAATTCTTCCATCAACATATTGTTTTGAGCGAGAAGGAGAACGAAAAAAAAAGTTTTTTTTTCTCGAAATATGATTCGAAACTCCGTGTATATCTGTGTTTCGTTTTTGTTTTCCATCTTGATTGTATTTCCTCTTCATTCTGACGATATTTTGCTATCTCGAGTTGCGTAACAATGGGAAAACTGGTGCTGAACCTTACCCCAGAAGGCAATCGCCGATTGACCTGAATCCCTCTTTCTGAACATTTGGAAAAGAAGGGTTATTAAAGAGAATAAGATATATACATATTTGAAGAGAGATAGAGACTGAAAGTGGAAGAAAAGGAGGGAAAGAGAGCGAAAGAAATTAAAAAGATCAACTTGGAGTGGAGGAGAATCATCTCAATGCAGCAGCTTCGCTTTGAGACCATCTTCTTCGCACTTTTAATGTCGATCTCGTTTGACCAAATACAGCATCGAATGATTCTTTCAATTCAATTTATTCCTTGGTTTTCTATTAAAAAGTTAGTTTTAACGTTAATTGCAACCTCGTATAAGAGAATATTACCTGTCGCCAACCAGACGAACTCTCTTACCGGACATCCTGAATATCCATGTCGGTATTCTATCAAAAATCTTGTTAATATAATTGAATTTCTTCATCACTTCAACCGATACTTTGCTTGTTAGAGATATCTCCCACTCTACTACTTGTAAGCTTTCAATACATTTCTTCGCAGCTAACATTACTTTTCTTGCAGTTCTGAATCTTCTCTCGATTTCAATTCACATTCAATTCGCAATCTTCTTCTTTTTAAAGAAAAAAAGCTTTTTTAACCTTTCGAGGCATTTGCAAGGAGGATAAAAGGATGTTTCAAATTTCCCTCTTTCCTATAGTGATCCAAAACAATTAAATTTCAATGATCCGTCTCCAAAAGTGCAAAATGAAGAATAAAACGATGTAAAAAATTTTTTTCGCAGTTGACTGTATGAATTCGTTTTTTTTGTCTCATCTTGCGTCTTCGATTCATTTCCAATGAAACACTCGCTTCATGGCTTTTACCTCGAACGTCCTTCCCAGAATAAAGTGTCGGATGAACTTCTTGACAGCATTTGACATTCTTTGTGAAAAACGAAAATCAACAAGTTTCGTCATTGGAATTTCTTATTCACCTTTTAAGCTGCGGTTGTAATTTTATTTTGGCAGCAAAAAAAGGAAAAATGATGAAAGCTTCTGATATAAAAGTAGTTTTTAGCCATAGATGGCCTTTCTATTCATCAAAAACTGAATGAACTGCTGTTTAGATCGGAACCTCATTATAGGCGTCTTCCCTTTTTAAAGTTTTTCTTCGTTTTGCCGTTTAAGGATTTATATTATTGAAACTTTTTCTTTTTGCCCACACCTATTCTGTTGTGGCTGTGAACTCATTGTCTCTGTCTATCGTTATGCTCGTTCTAAGCTTCAGCCCATTTGAAACTGATCATTATTTTGACAAACTGTCCTTATAAGCACTTTGAGAGAAGCTTGAAAGCGCAGGCAGAAGTTTTTTTTTGTTCGTTGACCATCTGTAGGCTTGCGTATGTTCCAATCCTGATGAACCAATAGCTGATGTAAAGATGCTTTAAGAAAGATGTGATTGACGTCAACCGTTTTCAAGCCTACTTCGGTCTTTTCTGATGTCGGTTTGTCGTTAGTTGACCAACATCAGTGTTATCTTTACCGTATCCAGATTTGCATTCGCGATTTGTGATTATCGTATATTCACCTTATTCTTCAAAACGTGTCAATATCTGGCTTCATTATCTTCCAACTTCACCCCCCAAAATTATAATTAATGTTTCAATTCTATTCATAATTTCAATTCTAAATTGACCATCAAATCAGAGACACGGGAAGAACATTCAAGTTTGAATCAATTTTGATTCCAAATCACTTCCCCCTCTCTATATACCCTACATCATCATCACCACAACCCCTGCTACCCCCTCTCCCACCAAATTCTCTTGTCGTTCGGCGAACCGGCTTCATCTTGCTTATATGTGTATGTATTTCAGTCGTACAATCTATCTCTATAGAATACAATCATCTGAATCAATTTCAACTGTTATCTCATTTTCTTGTTTCAGGGGTCCCTTCCCTTCATGAGGATATTCCTGGTAGCCTGGCTTATATGCCAAATAGAAGCCGTTGACGATGTATTCTTAATGTTTTGATAGCGTCTTCTAATTTCTTTGTTTTACAGTTTATTGGCTCTCAAAAATCATATAACAGACAAATTTTCGTCGAGGCAGCATCGTATCCTTCGTCGTTTAAGCGGATTCTTCGCAGTTCCCAGACATTCCCAGCTTATAACAGACCCTTACGATCAAGGGTATTTAGAAATGTTCAACATATAGCTTCATTTAGCAGCGGTACGATACTGTTTGTATTTTGTTATTTCAAAACTGTTTTACAGATGAGCCTAGATTATATAGAGCGTCAGGACGTTTCACAAAGAGAGCACAAGCTGTACCTACTCATGAGTTGGCTATTCAAAAGCCAGGTAAGATAACAGAAATGATATCCTCTCTCTCACTAATATGAAACTGGATAAAAACAACCGTTCGTAACGTATAAAAAGACAATAATGCAATTGACGTGAAATCCTGCGTGGGTTCCACGTGAAACGTTTCACGTCACACGCGAATCAGGGCTTGCTAATAACTATCTGTTCAGAATCAGTCCAAATAGTTTCGTATAACTACGAAGGAGATAAACACCATGTAAATAAGTTATTAGAAGATAACATGACTATGCCTGAGGCATCTGAGGTTGATTCACTTCTTATGAGTAGTTAATACTGTAATGATGTTTCTAGATGGCTAGAGGTATGGAAAGGACAACCGTCGCTGTAAAAACTGAAGATGTCATAATACAAAGAACAACTCCTATCCCCATCCAGACAACACCAACTATCTTCAAAGTAATATATATTCTGACCATCTTGTATAACCAGTAACCATTTAAGGCTCCACCTGTTGTTTCTTCAATCACTGATGAAAAGCATGAATTCAAGCAACCACCTCCAGCATTTGTTCAGAGGAATCTGCTCACTCGACCTGGACCATCTCCAACAAGAACATTCTCTCAAACAGTTGTAGGACAAGCTACTAATGTATTGTGAATACTCATTAAATTCCTAATTATAATGCTTTCAGAATCAAGGATCTGCCATTCCTAGTAGAATCAACATGGGTGGAATCGGTGGAATTCCACCATTAGCTCCTCCACAACCTTCACCACTGCAACAAGCTGGACAGCTTTTCTTGCCTGTTCCACAAATTAACTCACCTTCTGAAGTTAAAGATATTAACAGTCAATCGGCTTTACCTCCACAGGTTTTTCGAATCGGTGTAGAGAATGTGTCTGATCTGTTCCTTTTAGTTGCCACCGCCCATTCAGCCATTACCGGCACTCCCAAATTTGGCGCCTCCCATGCTGCCTCCTCCGGTTCCACCTAATCTTCCGAACAACGTATGAAAAAAACTTACAAAAAAACAATTAATTAAAAGAAAATTTAAGTTAGTTCCGAATAATCTTGCTAATGGTATTGGTTCTCCAATCACTTCACCTATGGCGCCACCGCCACCTCCTCCTCCACCTCCACATTTACCAGAAAACCGGTTTGAGGTAGCAATTTGTTATTTTAAGAAGGCCAAAAAAAACTGAAAAAGAGAAGCTGATAAGTTTGTAATTTTGAATTCTTCAGGTTATTAATGGTCAAGCAGCTAATTCATCTCTGGAACAGCTAGGATGTAGCTTTGATTGGTTAACAAACTCATGCAAAGATTTGTTTGCACTCGGATGGTAAGACTGACTAAGGGAATGAACGAACAGATGATAAACTTAAATAATTCAAGGTGTGGACGATGTCATGATTTCGGAAATATCTTCCTGCACGACTGTAAATGTATTCACCCGTTAGTACCTGTACCTCAGCGCCAACAATCACCTCGACCAGCCTTATTCTGGCTATTTAATTAATTATTTTCGTTAACAAAAACATAACAATAATACTTCAAAAAAGCAAAAAGGAAATATGTGGAAACAAAGAGTAAACGAAAGAGAGAGAAAAAGAAACATTTTTTTGTTCTTCAAAATATTCTAAGAAATAATAATATTTGTCTTCTATTCCACTGATAAAAAAAATAGGAAGAAATGATTGATTTGATTAAGAAATTTTGATGAAAAAGAAAAAAAATAATTTCTTTGGAATAAATCCGGTGTTGTAATTATAGGTTAACTAGCTTAACAGAAAAATCATTTTTAAAAAATTGTAAATCGTATTATACTATTTCGGTATCGTTCCACGTACTTTCGTTGAAATGATCTCGCTCCCAAACAAAACTAAACGGATTCGATGTTTTCATTTTATTTTATTGTATATACTATATAATGCTTAAATAAAGATCATTCTTTTTAGATTTCAATTAATTGACTATTGCGACGAGCACGTCTTCGATAATTCTTTCCATAAACGACATATGAGATCACATCTGCAAAGCATATCATTAGACTATGATTTCTGATTTCATTAAACTCACACGGACTGGAACTACGTTGGCAACAGAAGGCATATGGTGATGAGTTCTTGAATGCACAATACTCATCACGATTACAAACATCAGAGTTATGTAATGATCCACATTTATCCTTACTGCAAGTATTGAGTTGTTACATCATTATTTTCTTTCTTGTCACGTTTAAACACTCTTGTTATAATTACCCCCAGAATCCAGCTTTTGATTTGTCCCAGAAAGTTCTGGCTTAACCAATTTATCATTGGCATTAGAAGACGTACAAAGATGAGAAAAAAAGATGATGAGAGAGGAGGTTCTGAGCAAGAGGTGCCGATGAAAAAGAAAAAGACAGTGCTCAACTCAGAGACGATAAGCTTAAAGTTGATCAGTAGATTTCGAGAGAGAAGCTTGAGGTGAGACGTTGACTCTGGCATATCCAATAAAGTAAACATTACGGGCACTCGACATATCGCCGTAGTTTACGACGAGAACAAAGTGAAGGAGGATGAGGAGTCCAGTCTAAGGAATCCACACAGTCAAGACAGTCAATCATGGCTTCATCTGTACATTTTATCTTCCTCTCATTCTGAATCTCTCCATTCTCGCCCACCTCTCTCTATCTCTTATCTTCCGTTCTTCAACGTCCTGCTTCGGCCGGCCTACGCATATGAAAGATCTAGCTCTCAAACGTCTGCACACATCTTTGTTGAAGCTCCTGTTCAGTTGCTCTTCGACGTCTCTCTGAATTCTTTCACAAAAATTCATTTTCCAATTTTCTTCTTACTTCAGTGACTTACATGAAATTTTAAACTTTCTACGTTTTTCTCTTTTTTTTTACCAGTCAAATTCATTATTTTTCATTTCAGACGGAATCATGTCTGATGAGGAGTAGTAAGTTTTGATTATACTTCCTTTTGCTTCCAAATGAAGATTTGTTAACTTCAAAATCTTCAGCTCCGAGTACGAAGAAGAGGAGGAGGTAGAAGAGGAAGCCGAAGCAGAAGAAGTAGTCGAAGAAGTAGCTGCTGAAGAAGAAGCAGAGGAAGAGGAAGAGGAAGAAGCGTATGTTTTACATTTGACGTGTTATCCGATAATTTCCATCAAAAGAACATAGATAAGGTGATCTTACCCAATATGCACAGAAAGCACCACATGATTTGATAGTAAAAGCAAAAAGTTTTTTACATAATTTGTTGTTTGAAGCGATGAGCACTCATGCTCAAGCTTGATATAATCGTTTAAATTCTTTTTGCAGTCCTCCACGACGGTGAGCACATACATTCTACACTACTGCACTTTCTTGAGTTTCTTCTATAGTATTCACTCAATCTAATATGCATCCATCCACATTTTCTAACTTAATTTACTAATACTTCGAGATTTTACACATTTTCATTGGAAAAAGTGAGTTTGAAGGAGATAAAGCGAGATGAGCACAATGTTTTCTCTTGCTCTCTCGAAATCTCTTTCTGGCCGGCATGTTTCGTCTTCTTCTCATCTTTCTTCTTATTCTTCTGCTTCATGAGAACTGCATGTTTGTTCTGTTCTTTCTTTTGCCATACAGTTCGAGAGCTTTGAGAAAAGAAAGGAAAAGATGGCTAATTCGCAACCTCAAACATCTTGACAATCTATTACAAATTGGCTTTGCAAAATAAAAAAGAAACACTGCTATCAATTATCCTTATATAGCTTACTACAGTTTAATACTTGAGCTTATCAGCTGCAAAATCATAATAATATGCTTAAAAGACACCCAATCATCCGCAGCTAACGCTTCACTCGCTCAGCTTTAATTACTTCGAACTTTACTCATTATTAACGTTTAGAATTTTCAGCACTGCTCGTGATGGTGGAGAAGACTTGAATGAAGCTGAGAAGGCCATGCTGGTACAGTCAGCAGCAACTGTCAAAGAGTTCAAATAATATATTTAGGCTGCTAAGAAACGTCATGACAATGATGATGAAGCTAAGCTTGTAGATTACGAAGAGAGAAGAAAGACAGAGAGAGAAAAGGTTTCTTTTTTTTGTATTCTTCTCATCTCATTAAACGTATAGGAAGAAGAAGAGCTCCGCAAGTTGAAGGAAAAGCAAGAGAAACGTCGCTTGGAAAGAGAACAAGAAGAACGTGAAGCCCAAGAACGAAAGAAGGCTGATGAAGAGAGAAGACGTCAGGAAGAGGAAGCTCGTCGTCAAAAGATGGAAGAAGACAAGAGAAAGAAGGATGAAGAGAAGAAGAAGAAGGCTGAAGCTCTTTTCGGTGTTCCAGCTGGACAAGGAGGACGGTAATATAGATCAATCTCGTTCATGTTCACATTTCGTTGTTTAGCAACTTTGTTATTGAACGTAAAACTGAGAAGGGAGATAAGTTCGGAAACATCGTCCAAGCCAAACAAGAAATGGGAATGACCAAGGAACAACAGGAAGAAGCCAAGAGGGTTAGTTTCATTCTTCTTCTAATATGTTAATTCTATGTCGAAATTCAATAGTTTTTGCTTTAATCATGGAAGACAAGATTATCATTTTGGAAACGTTCGTTCTGAATAATTGCTTTCCAGGTGTTCATTCAAGCTATCGAGAAAGGAATCCCAGAATCTGACAGTTACGCAGAATCAGAATTGAAGGCCAAAATCAAAGAATTGTACCAGAAAATTTGCAAGTTGGAGGCTGAGAAGTACGATCAAGAGAAGAGACATGAACGTCAAGAATATGATGTGAGTTAGCAATGTTTAATCATGTAATAATTAAATTTCTCTCAGCTTCGTGAGTTGAACGAGCGTTCTCGTCAAGTTGCTCGTAACAATTTACAAAAAGGACAAAACCCAGATGACACCGGCGGAAGATACCCAGTAAGATCGTTTGATTAGGTTTTCTATCTCAAAACAATAAATTTCAGCCAAAAGTTCAAATTTCCTCCAAATACGATCGTCAAATTGATAGAAGAAACTTCAAGGAGCGTAGAAATGTATTTGAGACTGTAAGTTACAGTAAATGAATTGCAAAACTATTTAATTCATTCATTTTAGAAGCATGCTTATCCCGTTTTCCCCGGTATTCCACCCCCACCTGCTCTCTTTGAAAAGGTTATTGCCAAGTATGCCCATGAAATTCAGGAAGAATTAGAAGTGAGTTAATAACAAGAGAGCTAATGAGCAAGTAATGATTTAAGGCTGCTGAAGCTCGTGCATACGAAGAGGAATATGAAGAGGAAGAAGAAGAATAAGCATTCTACTCTTTTTTTACAAATTCTAAACATTTTTTTGTTTTAAATTCTCAAAGCTGATTGTAATATCAATTGAATGAAATTTTTGTATATACTCTAGTACCTGAATATGAGAGGTGTTCCATTAGCAGCAGCCGAATAACCAGGGGAACAGGTGAGACGATAAGATATCTTCCAGTTTGCTAAATGAACAGATTTCTTTGACAGTTAGTTTGATGATTCAAAACCGTAATGCGCATCCATGCACTCTTGTTGAGTTTTATAAGTCTTTTCCGCTGCATCTCTTCCAAATTGAGACTTTGAGCAAGATTTTCTGCGACTTACACACATCATTCCTGTTTTTGGATACCACTTAAGCAAGATACGATGAGATAAGATCAGAAGAAACGAGCTACTTCTATTTCTTGCCTATTCCCGTCTAAGTTGCAGTCTTGTGGAGCTGGTGCAGGTGGTTCAGTAGAAGATTTGTGTACCAGGAAGTTACTTGCTCCACCCAAACCGGTGAAGTTAAAAACACCTCGGGCTTAAGAAACGTAATATGTTTTTATGTATATATACCGAGAACATACTCGGACCATCTCCTGAAAATGCTGAGTTCTTGCAGCAATATGCAAATCCTGAGTAAGAATGGCAGCTTTCATCATTATTGCAAACTTCTGATGAGGAATCAGGATGGCAGAGTGAAGATGAAAATATGTATGGGAAGTAATCACCCTAATTAATATTCTCATTATTATGCTCATTTGAAAAACAAACAAACATTTGTTCTTTGATAAACAGCCATTCTCTGAGAAGGTCCACAACTCAGGCTATATGATTTCCATAGCCTCACTACAATGAGGAAATAGAAGAATACGTATTGCAGGTAACTAACCCATATTCTTCAAGGTGCATTCTTCTTCAGAATCATAAAGTTTGAAATCAACTTTGAAGTTTGTTTCACAGTCTGCGGGAATAGCAAAGCATGTCCAATGAGCCGGATCAAAATACCACTAAATCGTGGTTATGGTAAAGGATATGTGAGAACCAGCACACCTGAATCTTTCCTCTATTCTTGAGTTTACAATCTAGTGAGGATACTGTAGAGATAAGCAAAATTCCTTAAATAGAGTTAGATAGCTATTTTTAAAACATTTCTAAGTGACAAACCTAAAAGTGTTGAGAAAATCATATTAATCTGAAGGTGGGAGAGATAAGACTACTTAAGACAGTGGCCGTGTCGCCTTCTGATTCCTTGACTCCCTCTCAATTCGTGGGTGGGGCTGGCCTTTTAAGACCTCATTCGAACTTTGAAATTACATGTAATGTCATCACAGATAGAGACAAAAAGAAGAAGGAGGAACTTCCGTGATAAAACCCACCAACCAGATACATATTGAAACTTTGTAGGAAAAATGGAAGAATGTGATAAATGAAAAGTATTTCCTCTCTATAATTCAATTTGATAACACAGTTGTGTGTAGGTATGAGTGTTCATATGATATTCAGATGAGAACAGTTCTCGTTTTTCATTTTCCACATACTGCGACAGACACACGCACGAAGTAGGATGGTAGGAGGTTTGTTTGATTAAATTTCAATGACGATGTTAAGGTCAAATAACTTAAATTGTGAATTAAGATGAATGTTATTTCATTCAACGATAAACATTTGAAATGTTTCAAAACCCTGTTCGTGTCTCTCGCAAAAACCTTTTTTTTTTGTTCTGGGATGTAGCAGTGGCAAACTTATCGATAGCACACATAGACAGACACAGACATACATTCTTCTGCTAATATATGATTTTTGATCAGTTTTTATTGAAATATCTTTGGTGATCGCTATGATAGTTGATGTCAGAGTTAAGCCATAAACGTGGTCGTTTGCTAGCAAATAGGTAAATGAAAATCTTGATTCTCAAGAACTTCCTTGGCAGTTAATTGCTTTTCCAACAGTGTATTCACGAATATAAACTTTTTATAAGATAATTGTTATACAAAAGAAGTGTAAAATCTTTTGTAAAAAAAAAAAAATAAAAAATGAATTTCAATCTTTCAATTGGACATTTCCTTTTTCCTTTTTTTTTCTTCTGATATAGCAACACACGGAGATTTATGAAGAACATGATGAAGAAGAAGAAGAAGAAGATGTAGAAGGAAGAGAAGGAGGAGGTAGAGGACGATGCACAACTTGGCAGATAGATAATGATGATGCATGTGCTAGATGCTAAGGTTCAAATCAATCCGTTTATTATACAACATATAAATATATTTATATATATATTTATTTTTTTATTTATTTACATTTTTCATTATGCTCCATACATAGTATAAGCCAATCCTGATATATATCAATTTTTGATACTTTGTTTCATCTTCTTCGTCTCTCAAAATATTTGTGGGACACTTAGACGCTGCTCATCCTTCTTCTGCTCCATTATAACTCTTTGATAGCCAATTTTCATTTGAGATAATATGAATAAGATCATTCTACTCCATGCCTTCAAACATAACATATTTTCACACAAGAAGCGTATAGAAATGCAAAACCTCTCGTTCTTCTTCCTTTCTAAATGACGGCGGATGGTTTCTCTCAAAGCAATCTGTGAAGATGTCCCAATACATGGACTGAAAACCACGTGAACGAAGATTGGTGTGTTGAGCTCCAAGTGTCTGAAAGAAAAAAAAAAGAAAAAAAAACTTTTCTCTTCTTCAAAGGGTAACTTACTTGAAGTGCTTCACAAGCTTGTTCAAAGTTATCCTGGAGATTTGTTACAACCAAATTGAGAACAATCGCAAAATTTGCAGCATGTGATTTGAAAAATTCGTTTTCTTTTAATCGATTAGACGGCGTTCCTTCCTGTTAATGTTATAAATAATTCAAAAAATCTGTTTAGAAGATGATATATGAACTAACTAATTTGAATAATGTCAGTAATTCTTCATCTGTGTGTAAGATATCCAAAAATATATCTTCGGCACACTTCTTCACTTGTCGCTGTGAGCATTTGAACCAACAAAACTGAATGAAGAATTGAATTTAAAAACTTTTTTTTTCTCTTCTTCATGAAAAGTTTAAAGCTCACTTCTAACATCCGCTTCTCTTCCATACTTAAGCCTGATATAGAGCCGTTCACTGAAAATTAAAAGATAACTCAGAGCATACACATCATTATCTTGTTTTTCGTTGATAGAGAGACACATGACATCATCTTCTATAGAATTTACATATCATTTAGAAAAATGAATAAGATATTCTTATTTTTAAATATTTCTCAAGAAATTCAGATTTCTATTCGGTGAATGGATTAAGGACGATATCGGAAGAATAAATTTTTTTTCCATTTTTAGGTTGTATTAAGCTTGAAGATGTTGTTCAGTGCTTGTTTCCAACCAAAATCATCCAAACCCTCACTCGAGTAATTTAGCTGTCTGTTCGTAATCGTTACATATTTAGCAATATGGGATTTCTCCTCAGACACTTGTTTTCACTTCTCTTATGTTTCTTCTATCCCTTTCTTTTTCCTGAATTCTTATTTCTAGACTTTCCTACGCTTTTATTTTTCTTCTTAATTTCTGGTTTACTACTGCTTTCATGAGTAAGATGCTGAGTTGTCAGCTCAAGCTGAATAGAATAGAGAATGGATAGGAGGATTTAATGTAGACCAACCCTAGACCCCTCTTTAATATTCCATAAAGGATTACATTAGAGAGATGAGTAATTAATGAGATAGTTCGTAACATTCTTTTTTTTCTATTTCTGTCTCGTTTTTCCGACAGCGATTGTCTTCAACTTCCTCACTTCTTACACTGCTCCCAAGAGTATCATATCAACATCTTGTCCAAAAATGCTTTGACTTCTAAATATCTACTGTTTGCTAAATTTCAGCAGCTTTACATACCATAACTATTCAAAGAACATTAAAATAAATCATAAAGTATGTGAGCTTTTCCATTTTATTCCTCAAAATGTCCAAAGAGATCGCTTGTTTTTATGCAATCCTCACGCCTTCCACTCTCTCTCTCTCTCTCTCACTTGTGTCTTTCTATTCTATCTTATCGCGTTTTATGGAATGATTAATTTGAGTACGAAATATTAAAAGAGAAAAAAAAAACAAATCAAGCAGTCAACAAACGTTCTTTTAATAATATTTTTTTCATTCCATATCTTCACATACATACCTCCATCATCCATTGAGCGAACACATCTGCTTTTACTGTAACGAGCACTATGGCTGGCGCCTACTGGACGAATTGGACGATCCTGCCGAACATCTAAACTTCGGCTACGATTTGATCGATTATTCTGACGAAATAACTTTTCTACCTGCAAACATACATATAATATTTAATAGAAATATAGTACATGTATATCATGTTCAGCTTCATATTTCTATTTTCTTTTCTTTTCGTGTCAAAGATTTCACGCAAACACACACACACATATCCACACACAGACTCACACACACATACACAGCCGCATATGCAACAATTCGAATGCAAAATGAGAATTACACGTGATTTCCATGCGTGAAATATTCAAAAATGAAATTAGCATGAAACGCCGTTCTCACATCTCATCTCATTCCTCATCGTCGTCATGAGCTAAATAAAGAAAAACCGAGTTTGCAAAGAAAAACAAGGATAAAATAACATTCATTTTTAATATTTTTCTCATAAGTGTATAAACAAAAATAATTTTTTTTGTTTGAAACTCAAAAATAAGGAGAAGAGTTTCCGTCTTTTTGAAACTCAACTTGCTTTTACCTTCTCCTTTTTCTGTTGATGACTAGCAGATTGTGTGCTACCCATAGTTGAAAAAATAAAAAGAACTGCGGAGGAGGAAATGAACACGTCGTCCTCGTCGTCGTCGTGCAATGAAGATTCTGAGTTTCTACGTTATCGAAATGAGAAGATGTGACTAAAATAATCGACAGTTAAAAATAAAACGTGAAGAGAAGAAGAGACTCTGATCTCTCTCTCGAAAAAAAAAGAAAAAGAATGCTGATGACATTGATAAAAAACAATGAAAAAAAAAATAAAGGACGAAGACGGCATCAACGATGAGCAAGAAAGAGAACAAACACAAACGAAAAATTAATGTTTTGGATTGTGAGTGATGGATGTCGTTTTTCGTTTTTTGTTCAAAAATTAGCATTTAAATATAATTGTTGTTTGAAAATTTAAATTTAAGTACAAAATTACGTCAAAATGAAAGAAAAGAGCAGATTATCAGGCAAATGGAGCTTTGACTAATGAAATAAATGAACACGGCATCCCCCAGATGACATATTCGTGTCTTCCGGCATTTTGTTAGAAGATTTCATCAACGACCACACAAGGAATCACAAGAGTGACCATTAAGACATTCAAGCTAAATAACTAGACATGAGAAGCATCGAAAGAGGTGAAAGACTACCATTTCAGGAAATGGAGCAGAGAAGAAGAGCTAAATGAAGAAATAGAAAGACTAAACAAGTCATAGACGAAAAAAAAAACAGAGACAGAAGACACTGGATTTTCCTCAATGATTTGAATGGCGTCGATGTTCGTTCAAGAATCTATATGACGTCTTGTCAATCATAAAATATGTTAAAAATCAGAAGAAGTATTAAAAAAATCGTTTCACTTCTTCAAGAATGTTTGAGGAGGAAGGGTGTTAGAGTGCAAGTTCGGAAATCCATCAGAACAGCTAGTGATGTATCCATAGATCGTTTCGTATTATCTTCAAATCGTTTTACTTTAAGGAAATTGATTGAGAGAGTAAGAAATAAAGAGAAGGAGAGAAAGAGAAAGAGAGATAAACAGATGAGGGAATTGAATGATAGAGAGAGAGAGAGAGAAACTGAAAGAGAAAGGGGAAACTTTTTTTGTTGAAAATCTCAGAATAGTTCAAAGATAAGCTTTGAGAAAAGTGAAATGTAATCTTGGTATTCTGTAGAAGCAGAAGAAAGTTTAGCGAGAAATTCCAAAGATGCAAGACATGAGATCATAGGGAATGCAAGAAGAAAATGTAGAAATCTACTTTTTCCCTCATTACTCCTCCTCCCTCTGTCTTTGTGTCTCTCTTCAAGATTCTCAGTTTCTTTACAAAATTCATTGGAGAAAGAAGAAGATAAATAAACTTGTGATTTAGAATAGGCTTCAAATAAGGTAAAAATAAAAAAAAAGAATGAGAGAGAGAGATAGAGAGAGAAGAAAAAACTTTTCTCTGGCAAATAAAATGTCAAGAAGCTCATAAACATCGTCTAAGCTGTTGGAAAACGAAGGAAAAAAACGAAATAACGGATTTCATGTGATGGAAGAGGAAGAGTAAAATAATTGAAGTAAATTCATGCGAAGAACCTGAGATTCTATAATTCTTGTCGTAGTCGTCTTTAATAAATTAGAAAAAATAATTTTTTTTTCTCCTTCATCTCGTCGATCGTCTTCTAGCGATGAGAAAGAGAAGAAGAAGATGGAGAAGACGATGAAGAAAAAGAAGAAGACGAAGAGAAATCCAGCAAAAACACAAAAGGGTAATGAATGAATGAAGCCGTTTTTCCATTATTTAAAGGACATTTTCGTGATGGTTAAGCTATTGAAATGGGAGATCGAGTTGAAGTAATTATTTCCAATGTTTGTACTTCGATTTTATCTTTTTCGATCTAAAGTAATAGTCTTTTGGTTCGGAAAAATCTTTTGAAAAACTTAAAAACTCTTAGAATTGCAATTCTTCATGAAGGAAAAATAAAAAAAAAATTGAGAAATAAGAGTATCTCTTGTTGTTGACTCGTTCATGAAAGAAGTAAAATTGCTTAACTATGTGAGAAGAAAGCTTCTACAAGTACCTGATCAAGTCTTAACAAGCCAGTTGATGACCATACATGGTCATAGTTATCCAACTACTCTCTATTTCTCCAAATATTTTTTTTTTCACTCACTCACTCACCCTACTCACAGACACACACACACGCACACACACAAAAACTCTCTGCTCATCTCTTCAGCTCTTTCCTCTTCTTGGAACTTGACTTTCACTCAGTTGTTCTCTTGCCTTATTCTATGTTTTTGGCAACTGGTCTCTCTCTTCAGTCTTATTTCCTTCGACTTCTATTTCCCTTCTCCCTCATCTTCTTTTTCTCTGACCTTCTTCCACTTTGCTCACACTGGAGTACTCTCTTCCTATATGTATGCTTGTGCCTTGAACGACCTTACCCATGAGCACAAAAAATTAAAGAAATATTTTTAATGGAAAATACGAAGAAAAGGAACGACGTTAACAACTAACTGAGCTGGAGAACGTTGCCTTGGGCTGTTGTCCTAGAGCTTCAAAGCACGCTGTTGCTATTTTTGGGCCCTTAGGGGCATCTGGCTGGAAGCAGACGGTCTTTGATAGAATTAGAGTTTTATCCCCGCAGCTCTTAATGCAATCTGCACAATCCGATGAAGCTTCAACGGTGACAGATGAAGATGGAGAGGAAAGCAACGTCATCAAGCTTTTTTGAGCATCAAGCCTGTTTGGGTATGAGTATACAATCAAAATGTGGTTGTGGTTCACGATGAGGACGGCAAAGACAACTATAAGAAACAAGTTTTGGAATCGAGAGAGTAGGAAAACTATGAAACGTCCAAATGTCTACGAGCCCCTGAAGACCTTTGGTAAAGAAGCAAAAAAAAAAGAATGTTGATGAAGAAAATAAGTTGCTAGTTTAAAATGATATGTTGATGATAAAACTTAGACAACGAAGTGAGTACATGGAATGATGAGTGCCGATTAGCCTGGGGGCAAAAAAATTCTTCCGTCCTCTTAGAGAAAATAATAGAAAAATAAGGAAACTACTTTGACACTTTTCCATTTATTCGAAAGTTGAGTTTAGAAGAAGAAAAATGGAAAAACAGATTGTTGAAGGTATTGAATGCCAGAAGTTGAATGCCACAATGAACGAATGATGAGAGTAAGTTTTTGGAAATTTCATAAAATAAAATAAAAAAATAAAAAGAGAAGAAGCGATACGAAATGGAAAGAATGGAAAAGCGATAATGATTATACTCATTCAGCTGCAACCTTATGAACCTAATTCCTAAGTTTAATGATCAATTTCTTGTCGTTTCAATTAGTTTCAAAGTGGGTATGATCTTTAATCTGCTAAGGTTTTACAGAAGTCTTATCTCATCTCTAAAAATGGAAAAAGCTGAGAATGTGATATAAGGCAACACACAGACACAGACACACACATACACAGGAGCATGTGATAGAAGCATGGAATGGCCATCTACTTCAATGAGTCTTATTGGTCAGATTGCAATTAATGAGATATTTTGAGACAAAATCTGCATAATTCGTTGCGTTTCAAAGCATCTCCTATTACACTTCATATTAAAAATATATTTATATATATAATATTCCAATAACAGTAGTAAACTCAATAGATTGGATAAGAAGAGATCTATTTATACATTTCATAAAGAATACAACACAAAAGGATAACATTGATCATGTCAACAGTTCATATACTACTACTACTACATCTCTGTGGGAAAAAAAAATTTTTTTTCTCTTTTTTTCTTCTTTTTTTTTAAATAAAAAAATATTATTGAAGATTATTATTGGTAACCTGATAAGGTGGATGCAGAGTTCATACATATTTGGAGTAAATAGTTCTGCAAACATAATTTCCTTAATTGACGTTTGAAGTTCGATGAACGAACATTATAATATTTCATATGGTTAAGTAGAATTCTCAAGCTCTCAGTTATATTCTGTGCATACGAAACTGTCTTCAACTTTGTCTTCCTTCTCTATTTTCTCCAGCCTTTGCTATCTTGATTCCCATGTCAGGCTTCTGAAATTGCACCTTTTTATAAAAAGTTATCATTTGTGAAAATGTTAGTTGATAGTAAGAGTTAGCAGAACTCCTAACCTAACGACTGCCAAACTGCCGTACCTCCGGACTTCTCTCCCTACTCTCTTTGCGCAGAGGTAATACCGGTGCAACAAAAGTGCTTGGGGCTGTGGACACAAATGTTGGATTCATATTCTTCTAAAGGTTTGAGGTAATGGGAAAAATGAATATTACAAAGGATTTACCTGGGAAATGGAAAGTTGATGCAGTTGATGAGCTTGAATCGGAGGTTGTGCTTGCATAGGAACAATGCCTAATTGTTGAAGGTGGTTGAATGATGATGTACTTGGCATACATATTTCATCTGCATTCGCCTCACACGATGGAAATCCTTGTGGAGATCCTTTTTTCTTCTGTTTAAGTGCAGCATTTGAAAATTCAGCTGACTTTTTTCTACTTTCTTCTCGCCTTAACTCTTCTTGCTGCACTCTGAATGCTTCCTCAGCGTTTTTCTTCAACTGCATTTGATTCATTATAGCTTGATTTCTAGCGTTATTTTCATTCTGCATTCGCATTAGAGTGAGAGGATCTAACATCATTTGATTTTGTAACTGCTGCATGAGCATCATGTTGTCATTGCTGTTAAAACCTGGGATCTGTACATCTTTTTGTATGGATGCAGATGGAGGGGAGAACGAATGAGGAACGTTGCGTTTTACATCTCCTGAATATTGGGATGATCCGTTTCCAGCTTGAGATGACAAGAGATGATGTGGATTGACTTGTTCTATACCAGCTACAGCCTGGTTTGGGAAGTTCGAGGCATGAGACACATGTATGTGATTACGTTGATACATAGACATTTCATGAGGCTGTCTGTGAATCTTTTGTTGTTCCATAGCTTCCAACTGAGAGTGAGCTAGTGCTCGTCGCTGAGATAAACCTTCAGCTTCAGCCTGTGCTTGCTTTTCATTTTTGGAGCGCGTTTGCTCTTGCGCGAGTGCATGTGCTCTTAACTGAGCCTGATAATCAGCGAGCATTTGAGGACTGAAATACTGATCTGGTTGAGATTGAGCTTTAGGTTTAGTTGTAGAGCGCGCCTGAGCTTGAGCCTGCGCTTCTTGTTGAGCTTGGTGACTTTGAAGTTGTATATGTATTTGCTGCACATGAAGCAAAGTTTGAATTTTGCTTTCTGAAGACTCGTTTGAATCGTTTTGTCCGTTACTTTGGTTCATAGTAAAACTATTCACAGAATTCGATGCAGTGTACAGGTTTGGCATTTGGCTTTGAGTAGAGGGAGATACTTGTATTCCGACTTGATTGGTTCTAGTTCGAGCTTGTAGTCCAGATTGATCTTGGGAAGATAGAAACAGACCGGGAGTGAGGTTGTTAGGTTGAGGTTGCCCATTTTGTTGTGCTCGAGATTGAGCTAACATCATGGAGTAAGACCGGGGATCCATTGATGGCATAGAGTTCAAAAACGGAAAATGTGTTTGAGCTCGTGAATCAGCTTGTGCTTGCGCTTGCGCAAAAAATTGAGCTTGCAAGACTTGAGCTTGAGATGGACTTTGAGCATGTGCTTGAGCTTGAGCTTGAGCATGTGCTTGTGCTTGAGCATGAGCGTGGGCTTGAGCTTGAGCTTGAGCTTGAGCATGTGCTTGAGCTTGAGCTAGAGCTTGAGCTTGAGCTTGGGCTTGGGCTTGGGCTTGGGCTTGAGCTTGAGCTTGAGCTTGAGCTAGAGCTTGAGCTTGAGCTTGAACTTGAGCTTGAGCATGAGCGTGAGCTTGGGCTTGTGCTTGGGCTTGCGCAAGAGCTTGAGCTTGAGCTTGAGCTTGAGCTTGAGCTTGTGCTTGTGCCTGAGCTAGAGCTTGAGCTTGGGCTTGAGATTGGGCTTGAGCTTGAGCTTGAGCTTGGGCTTGAGATTGTTCTTGGGCTACTCGGCTTGGCATCAGTAGGTGGTTACGAATATGAGAATGCATACTCGGTGATGCGACTCGAGCTTCTTCTTGTGGTTCAATCTGAATACCAGTTTGAGCTCGGATGTGATTGACCATTTGTTGATGATATTGCAGATCGTTCGTAGTTACTGTTGCTTGTTTGAGCATTCTAGGTTTTTTAGGCTCTGGTTCGCCGTTCAGCTTCCGTACTTGTTCCGTTTCTGTTATTTCAATTTCCTCTGTAGCCTAATAATAACTCGATTATAGAATTATTCTCTAATGATAAGAACCTTCTTTGTGTCAGTTAGAAAGGAAGGAAAGGGGTTATTCATTGGCAGGTAAGTTGTTGCAGAAGGGTTCACAACTACTTTCTCGGACGATGATTTTTTTTCGTCCTCTTCTCTTTCTCCAATATCTTTCATGAGTGTTGGTTTTGGAGCCACCATCATTGTTACATCACCCTAAATAGTTGAAGCTTTTTCACATCGGAACATACACAATTTACCTCAGGAAATTCGCTATATCCATTTGTTTGCTCGGCGCTTGAAAAAACACTTGCGGTTTCTTCTGTTGTCTGAAACTCTCCAGAGATTAAACTGCTGATAAGTGTTTTTCACCTGAGAATCAAATGCTCTCTGTTCCTCTGGATCATCCGTGGCCACGTAGCTAGATTCGTTGCTTTTTGCAGCTGTTTCTCTTTCGTAAGCCTCATCTAAAAGGTAGAATCTAATACTAATATTCCATATATCACTTACCATACTCTTCAACCTCTTTGTCCACAGGTTGCTCGGTTTCCTGCTCTTCATACTGTTCTTCTTGTTGATCATCATTGTTTTCTTCGTATTCATTGTCTTGTTCAAGTTGTTCATAGCTATCTTCATCGCAATACTCCTGTTGCTCCAATTCAGGGAAAACGATGTTTGGGTCTGTAGAAGGTTCAGAGCTTTGTGCTCCAGACAAGTCCGTTAGTTCCACTTCAGAGCAAATTGATGGCAGTCGCGCTTCTATATCTGATCCTTGCGCTTCTCTCTCAATTTTTTGAACAAACTGACAGAACAGTTCTTTATGAACATGGAACAGTAGTGCTTCATCGATATCTATTTTACTTACTAATTAATACTTTCAACCATATCAGCTTTTGTTCTCACCTGATTCCTCAGTATCATTTGGCATCATGAGTTTGGTTTCATATCTGAGTGATTGCTAAACAAATCACTTTTGAAATGAATTATCAGATATATGAAAAATACCATTGTTGCAATGAGGTTCTTGAAGAAGTCGTCACACAGTCCTAGCCCAAGATCTGTGATACTTTGGGAGATCAGGTTCATGCCTTTGTAAAAGTCATTCCTTAACTTTCTCAAAGAGCTCGACTCCATCCCTGGTTCTGGTACTATTGCCGCTAATAAGCAAACTAATAAGGTTAATGATACAGGTTCATACATTTTGTTTTCAAAGCAGTCGTAATTCCAGTGATAAAACGAGACAGC
This sequence comes from Auanema sp. JU1783, assembly GCA_943334845.2. Lineage (NCBI taxonomy): Eukaryota > Metazoa > Nematoda > Chromadorea > Rhabditida > Rhabditidae > Auanema > Auanema sp. JU1783. The sequence continues at coordinate 586,203 of CALQYR020007211.1, read as the reverse complement.
AGTTGTATTCGGCGTGTCTGAAGGTACATATCCTCGTATTCCCTCGCAACTTTAGGGGCAGCTCTTGGTTCTTCCGCCTCCATGATTGACTAAAAAAATATTATAAATTCAAAAAGGATGGAAGAAAAATCAACAAAAATAATACGACGAGCAACAACGTTGTAGTATAAGAAGTATGATTGATTGCGTAAGAAAGTTTGTTAACTTTGCAGTACCAAAATCAATCGACTCCTTTTTTTATGAAAAGATCTCAAGAAACTGGAATCTGCGATTAAACAATCAAATTTTTAGAGATTCAAAACTAAACTCTCTCTTTCTCTTCCAATCACTAAGAGAGTAGAGTTGTTGATATCCTTTAGGAGTTTTTTTTAAGTTCAAAAAAAACACCGTAGAAGTAGTGTGCTGTTGAAAGAAAATAAAAGAAAAATAATTTTTAAATAAATGATTTCATGTAAGTGTATCTTATCAGTTGTTTGCTGAATGATTGATGATAGGAAAATGAAGTAAGAGAAGGAACTTTTAGAGGAAAATGAGAAGTTATTTTCACCGAAAATGGTCTGAAGAGTTGGAACACAGTTGAACAAGTGATCAGATTGCATGAGAGACACAAAACGAGAGGAAAAGGAAGTCTTATGATAGCAGAGTTAATATGAATAGATGATCACAAGCTTCATTATTGTAAGTTTTGTGTGAAATGACAAATTAAATAAGTTTTGTCATAGAATTTCATATAAATGATGAGCATGTGTGTTCATGAAAAGAAAAAGAAAGTTTGAAAATTTCTTTTAACTGTATAAGGCCAATACAAAGACATCTGGATCATTCAACTAAAAGAAATGATATCCGATAGAGTAACTTGACGAAAGTTGTTAGAAAAGATTGTTCAGGAAGCTTTGTTTCGCCAATGAAAAAGTGTTTCAACAGAAAAGTACATACAGATGAGTTCAGAAGAGGAAGTATGGGAATATATGAATTTGATTATATTTCACGCCTTATGAAACGCCAGTAAGTTTCTTTCCAGCGTTATATTACTAAATCAGTATCGGTTTAGAGAGCTAAGAAATATATGACCAACAGCTTGAGTCAAACCTTATGACTGTTCTAATAACATGCATAATCATCATAAATATGCAAACTAAAAGTTCAACAGTTATTGAAGAAGTAGAAAACTACCAGCTGAAGTTGAAATTGCAAAATGGAATGATTGAAGAAATTGACATTGATAACGCAGACATTTCTGTGAAAAACTTAAGAAAACGTTAATGAGCACGCCAATTATTGAAATGAAAGTGGCTTTGCATCATTATAAATCTACAATCATAGTCATATATGAATACGAAGCCAATTAAAATGAAATGAGCTGAATATAAATAGCCAACAGAAATAAAAGCTAAAGCATTCAATTAGAGGGGCAAATTATTAATGAGAAATATGATATAAGAATGCAACCGCTCATCTCATCGTATCAATTAGCAATGACGAACAATAACGTTCTCACGTTGATTTATGCTAATTAACGTGGGCATATTGTATCTTGTTCGCCATATGCATGATATAAATCATCTGATGATGATCTTCTCATGTACTACTTATCATTTGAGAACAAAAACATAAAGTCAAGAGATTTGAAACAAGAAGCTGTGAAAGACAGTGGGCAGGCAGGCTGCGGTCACAGCCAGGAATATGAATGAGCCAATGCACTCCGACCACGGGGCGGAGCAAAGCTTTGTAATTACGGGCTTAAACACACCCACTACTGTGGCTGAATTAATACTCTTCATTATCGCCATATGAGCTAATATGAGCAAAAGCAGGAATATTGTAAATATATATTTAAGTTACAACATGATATTTCCATTAGCATTAGCGAGGTCGGAAAGAAACTTATGACGTATTCTTGTTTTTACAAATCTAAAGGGTAAACCTCAAACTTGATATTTTCAACAATACGTTCAAAAAATAGGATTCTACTGAAAAGATAAGTAATAATTGGGATTAAAGCTTTTCAAATATCCATGACCAAAAATGATTACATTAATCTCAAAAATATTTTTGTTCCGAACATCAAGTAGAAGCTGGAAAATTTTTTTTTCTCCCTTTTCTAATAAGATGGTCTAAGGCCACTCTATCTTTGGATCAGAAAAAGAAATTAGAAAATAGTCTTGAGTAAGAGAAGCGAGATATGTCGAGAAGTGAATTATGAAGCTATAAACTGCCGTTTCATTAGCACAAGATGGAATGAAAACGAGCCAAATTAACTGAAATACTAAGCAAACAGGACAATTTTCTTTGGATTCTCACAAGTTTTGCCCATTTATGAACATAATTCGAAACTTAAAATGAATATATAGCTTAATTTACTACAAGCGAAGTATAGTGAACTGAGCGTGTGAGCTAGCTGCAGAAAGAATGATTGGCTTTTGGACTTCGCAAGATAAGCTAAATATATTAACCTGGGAATAGGAAATTGAGCAGGTTGAATATAATTCATAAACAATCATTTTCCCTCTACCCTCATCTACATACCTTTCATATTGATGATGGCGATAGCATATTTGATGAAGAATGAAGGGAAAGTTCACAGAGACGTAACAACTCAAAGCAGAGTCAAAGACAAAAGAATTACAAACGAATGTTCATTAGTAATTTCAAAAAACTTTATGATTTCCGACTGAGAATGTCGGATGTACTTTACTGAGGTTTTTATTTTGTACTCCTTCCAATCAATTTGACATGACAAATAAAAACAAAAAACACTCGCCTTCTCATTATTCTTTTATCCCCGAATGAAGAAATGTCAACCATCTTGTAACAAGCCTACAGCTCTTTTTTATGTGTAATAAGCAAAAACTGTCTCATAATTGAACGAAAATCCCCATTCCAGATAACAGATGGCGTTGTGTGTCTTTTCTTGAACGAAGTGCGTCCGGTAGATGAAAAGAGAAATCGGAGTTGTAAGAAATCTTACAAGTCAAATGAGTGACGCATATTCTCATTAATGATCCAACGATATTCATAACCTTAAAGGAGTTAAACTAATCCCGTAATTATTCACGAGCAGGTGCCACTGAAGATTAACCTAGAATACTTTGTAGGTGCACCGAATATTCAGAAAACCTGTTAGGTCAATTTTAATTATGACATAGTCTGGGATAATGTCCAGACAATGAGGTGTTTTAATAAATACTATCTAAGCCTAAATTAATTTAAGATAGCAATTAAGAGCGTGTGGCAATTAGAAAAAAATGCTGATGAGTCATACTCTAAAGAATGCTAATGGGGTTAACGAAGGCAATTAGCTTTTGATGTAGCGAAACTCAAGATGAGAGATGAGACGATGCATGAGCAAACTGTGCCTTTTCGTATATTGTTGCCAGAAGCTTGGTGACGTAATTACTAACCCTCATGGTACTACGTGAACCAATGATCAGAAATTATTTATTTTCAAATTTGTAGCGCCCTGAACGGTTGTTCATCGCTCTAATATTAGCCAGATGTTGTAGCGGACGTTCATTATAAGTGAGCTCTCCTTTAAAGCTCAATCATAGGATTATGCGAATAGATTCATATCATCAAAGAAGATTAGGACCAGTAGCACCTGCGTTTGTTGAACGAAAAGCCTGAACAGGTATAATTACCTTCCTGCATGTTCTCAGTGATTTGGGTATCCTGATATGCTTTGGTTCGATTTAACATTTGGGGAAGGTATCATGCATAAAGGAAATCACACAAATGGAAAAGAGCTTTAATATAAACAAAATTCCAAAGAAAGAATAACAATTGCCGGTCAAAATTCAGTTGCCATAATCCGTTATTTCTTTCGCAAAACTGCCACCTTTTCCTTGAATTGCAACTCAGGGAAATAATATGGGAACCCGCTTGTTTTCCTTCAAATTGATAAATTTAGAAATAGACATAAATATAACTTACTTCAACGAAAATCTATGGAAAGACGAAACAGCAAACATAACTCGATGCCATGTGGTATAGTTCTTCATAACCATTTCTTTCAAGTTAGATCCGTAAGTTCCAATAAGAAGAAAGTCGAATCTTTCCATATCCTCAGGCTTCAAAGATTCTGTTTTGTTGTATCTTAAACACTATTATCAGTTTGTAAGGATATCTATTACAAACTCCCAGGTATCGTATAGCTGCATGAAGCGATTCACACCCGTTTGAGCGCAAGCGTTGTCGATGTACATAGTCATCGGTTTGTTACCATCGATTCGTTGAGTCCACTAATTATAGTTAGTAGATATACATGTATATATATATCCAAGCTTACCTGCAGATGGCCTATCGCATCTCCTCCAGGATAGTTTCTTGAGGCTGTGTAAATGAACACACCAGTCGCAATTATATTGGCAAACAAATGCAATAAGCATCCCCAATACAAAAATAATCTAAGCCAAGATTTACTACGATTAATGTACCTGAAGAATAATGAATGCTAATTTACTCATGTTTACTCACATTCTAGCCCAGAACACAGCTGCTGAAACGTTCAGCATAGGGAATGCATAAATGATGAATCTAAAATTAAATAGCAAACTTCCGGTAGTGAGATAAGATTATACCTGAGCTCTTTGTGAGGGAGAAAACTGTAAAGAAGGACAAAACACAGGGTTGGGTACAAAATACGCACGAGTCGACGGTCTACCAAAGGACCTAATATGATGAGAAAAGTAGATGCCAAGAGTGCTCTTGGTAAAGCACTATAGAAATACCAGAAGAAAGGTTGAACCTGAACTCAATCATTTCCAATAGTTATCAAAAATCAAACTGCTCACCCCATATTCATGACTTTTGTTCAAAAATATATTAAACCAAGCTACTTCGGCTTCTGGCCATGTGAGTTTTCCCCATAAAAGAGAATCGATCGGAACAGTTATGACTAAAAATTGAGATAAAATGAAACATCGGTCAACTCACACAAAGCTTTCAGAGCTGCTTTTAAGCCTGTGAACAAAGCTCCCTGAAATCCAAACAAAGGGAGTTTTCCAGATAAAATGATGGGAATAAACATGGGACCAAACAGAAGGACGAGTTCACACCTGAAGCGTAACATTTCAAAGCTTTCTTCCAAAAACAGACCTGAAAAGGATCGTGGCAGTTGTAGCCCATCTGACTGCAGACTCATAGCGTTCATCAAGGATTCTTTGATAAACTACCAGAGCTGTAAAGAACCATTTGATTAGAGAAAAAAAGAAAAAAACTACCAAAAACTAAAGCAAAAGTATTAGGCAGAGGCCTGGAGCAGTAAAATATGAAATGGAATTGGGAAGCTACGATGATTCTGAAGTAAAGGTGTCAGCTTAGAGTTCATATAACTATCTGGAAACCTTAGGAACGTGGCAGCTTCTTCTCCGAAATGTTTCCTAATGCAACGGGCAAAGTTCAAGAAGGCTAGAACATTGGTTGCTCCCAGTACGAATCGAACTACAAATTATCTTCAATAAAAGCGTTCCCATCCTAATATTTTACTGAAGAACAACATCCAAAACTTGGGTATAGTTCCCAGATACATGATGATTCTGAGGGGAATGCCGAACGAAGCCAAATATAAGGGTCCGGCAAATGTTCTTGGCACAACTCCAGGAAAATCATTATGGTCATACTAAAGCCACTATTTAAAATGTTTAATCTCTTAAGTCTAACGTTGCTCAAGTTATACGAGTTGTAAATGAGATCATGTGTGGCTTGAACATTGAAACTTTCCTTCAAATTATAAGATGAGAAAAGAAGAGAGAAAGATCGAACCTCTACTTTTGTCCCGGGAGCCATTAGCAAGTTGATCATCATGGATATTAGGACCAGCCATTCGGTCCCTTCTATGTTATCCATCTGAATCGAAATGTAGGAATAGTTTCAGAAGATGTTTCGATATGAGGAGCCCGTACCATTGTTTAAAAAAATAGAAAATTATTAAATTTTAATCTTTTTCTAAACACAAGTATAAAACAACAAACAACAATCACTATAACAAGATAAAATATTTGATATTCCTAGTAATCCTAGCTATGTTTCAGATCTTCGAGTAGAGCCCTTATCTTTTCTGCTTCAGTGGCTGCCGAGGAAGCAGCATTCTTAGCCTGAGATGCTTTTCTGCGAGATTTCTCTATAACATTCTGCTTGACCTAAAATAATATTCTCTTTGTAATGGTTAAAAAACGATAGTTCACTTTTCCCTCCTTTTCATCTCTCAGCACAATCTCCTCGTACTTGCGACTTTTAGACTCAAACGATTTCTTTCTCTCCTCGGCTTTTTCCAAAACTCGTGTTAATCGAGCCATAAATTCAGATTCGTGTTCTTTCTAAACAGAAGGATTATAAGAATGTTCTTAAAAAACTACGAAAACTTCTATTCGGAGAGCTATGCGATCATCAAAGCCTGCAAGACATGAAGGCATATATCCTTGTGGTATTGCATTGTCTTTGTCACAAATTTTTACAATGTTTACATTTCCTAGATCAGATATAACATTCTTCATCATGTTCATATCTCGTCTGCCGGTGAAAAGAATCGCTGAAAATGAGGGGCTTTCCGTTTTTTGAATTCAATTTTTACCGTCAAACACCAGCTTATTGGGCAGATTAAGTTGTTGTCTTACAGAGCGAGCGGAGGAGACTACAGAGAGAGCCAGGTTCATCTGATTTTCTAAATCATCATCTCTATGTAGTTGGAAATATGAAGCCTGTAATCGGGAATCTCATCATGCCCAAACTTAAATGCTTACTTTCACAAAGTCGAAGTATATCGAGCCCTTTTCGCGGTTAAATAATCTTTCATACAAATGTTCAGACACAAATGGTAGGAATACAGATAGTTGAACCAATGTAGGTTGAAGAACTCGCGTTAATGTCGTACGGATCTCTTCATGTCTTAGTGTGTTATCACTCCAAATATCTTTTTTGGTTGACTCCTTGACGAGCATAATAATAAGGAAATCATGCTGATTGACTTACCAGATAAACATCACATATATTTGTCAAGATAAACCTGTAAAGCGTATTAAATGCTGAATGAGGTGAGAAGTTTGACATGTGGTCATCCGTTTCCGACAGAGTCGATGCTAATCGAGACAAAATCCAAAGGTCCTTAAATTACCATCAAGTAAATTGTTATATGAAAAGAGAGGGTACAGCTGGATGATCCGAATCGTATTCTCTCGACGATTTACATTTCTCGTTAACAGACTCTGCATATTGAATTAGGTTCCACAACTTATTACAAAAGCGATAACCCTGAACGATGGAAGTAGTTTGAACATCCCGATATGAATGTACCTCTCCAGCTGTCTCACTAATGTTGATAGGAATATCCATTGACAGGACATCGTGTTTGAATAAAGCAAATCGAAGAGCATCCGCTCCATACTTAGGGATACCTTCTGGATGTTTACGTTCTATTTCTGATATTCCAGTTTCTAATTAAAAGTTCAAACAAATCTATGTCTTTTTCAAAAACCTATTTCTTTCTCTAATAAAGAACTGCTTTTGAGTCTTAGAATCATTTCTTCTTTAGTGATGCCGTCCAGGACATCCAAGGGATCAATCACATTACCTAGTGATTTGCTATAAGCAAAACTATACTAGTCAGTAAATCTATTAGCATACCTCATTTTTCGTCCATTTGAATCCCTAATCAGTCCATGAAGTACAACTTGTGGAAAAGCGTTTTGGTTTGTAAGTCTAATTTGAGAACAATATTATGATGTTTCTTGTACTGCTTACTTTTTGGTGAGAATGAGCATTCTAACAACCCAGAATCCCAGAATATCCCATCCAGTTTCCATTATATGGAGAGGCACATTATTATATGTTTGGCCTTCCATCCATCCAGTGGTTACAAGAGGAACCAACGAAGAGCTAAACTCCGATAAAATATCAAAGCAAAACAATTCCCACCTGAACCAAGTATCTAGTACATCCGAATCCTGTCTCACATCATCGCTATTCAAAATTTGCTTAGCTTTCTCTATGTTTTCTGCTACTGTCCAATTACTTCTTGAAAAACAGAAATGAAAAAAACTGAAACCCAAACTGCTAAAACCCATTTGAGGTGAACGCTGGAATACGATGACCCCACAGTATTTGACGACTCAAACACCACGGCTCCACATTGCTTAGCCAATCCATCAGACGTTGTTCATGAAATCCTGGTGTTACTTTGATCTGAAAAGCTCCAAATGACAAAGCTTCAGATTTTTCGAAAAACCAAGCCTCGTCTTAAATCTGATTCGAGTTCATTATGCATATCTCGTGTATCAAGGAACCATTGCTCCGTTAGCCTAGGTTCAATGATATCTCCTTAAACATACGGTTGTGAAAAATAGTTATAAAACATATACCAGTGCGTGAACAGATGCTCACTTGAGCTGAATCATGCTTGATCACTCCACCGTAGAGCGAAATAGATGATAAGTTTTGAACAATTTTCTTTCTTGCATCGAATCTATCCAGATCATGATAATCAGAAGGAACATTGATCAGCTTTCCATTATCATTAACACAGTGACTAGATTACAACGACATTAGTCAATTTTAGATTTTATTTACCGATTTGAACTGGATGGATCAACTTGTAAAATTTCTTTCCAATGCCTGGATGCTATTTCATAATCCAGAGCGTCATGATATGGAGTGATCTTTACGACTCCTCGAAAAAAGATCGGTGGGAGCTTTCTATATATACAAATGTTACCTGTTCCTTTCTCAGGCTTCACACTTTCATCTGATATGACAGGAAGAACTCGGTCGCTCAAAATAGGATGCTTCACCAATTTACCTATAAACCTTAAACGAGAAGTAGTTAGGCGTAAAAAATATAATCCAAACTTAGAATATCTATTGTCTCTAGGATGAACAGCGAGAGCAACATCGGCAAAAATTGTTTCGGGACGAGTAGTTCCCACTTCAAGAAAACTAAATAATTGATCATGTAACTAACTTTATTAGATACAAACGTGTCAAGCGAGTCAGCTAATGGATATTTGATTTTATGCATAACTCCAACTTCAACAACTCTCGTCGTTCCATCAGAAGCCTTGACTGTTAAAGATTGATCAGCATTGATATCGACTCTTTCAACCTCCTGCAAACACGCTCGATCATTTTTTAATCTATGAAAACTGACAAACTTGGTCTGATAAAGAGCTTTGGAGCATCGGACACCACTGAACAATGCGTTTATCTCGTTTGATCAATTTCTCGTTGTACAGAATCATAAAAGCTTTGGTGACGGCCGATGAAAACTTCTGAATCTTTTATTGTGTACTCAACAATTACTTTTTAGATACCTCATTCATGGTATAATAAGAATTATCCCAATCCAAAGTAGCACCCATTCGCTTTAACTGCGTAGATATTACATCAGCGTTTCTGAAGATTATATAGTTGTAAGACAACTTCATGTTCGCTTACTTCATGGAAAAATCCGAGCACTTCGCGAGAAACTCTTCCCTTGATAAATCGCTTAGGAGCTTTCTCTCTCTTTTCCACAGATCCTTGGCGAACACTGATTGAGTAGCTATGCCGGCGTGATCGAAGCCGGGAGTCCATACTGCCTAAGAAATTTGTTGATAAATATCTAGTTATATGAATTTCAAACAGTTTTTCCTTGAATTCGTTGATGACGACAAATAGAATCTTCTACAGCAACAGTTAGAGCATGTCCAATATGAAGTTTTCCTGTTACATTAGGAGGCGGTAGGACCATGCGATATGGTTCACCTGTGAAAAATCTATCATATACTTCTAAAAACATTCACACCAGAATTTCCAAAGTTTGCAGCAGCCCATTCCGTTCTTTTGGCATAGTTCAAACTAACTAAATCGACGTCGAACGACCTGAAACAATATGATGAGCTTGGGAAAAAGCATCAGCTTAACCTCTGAGCTTCATTGCTTGACCATCTATAAGAAACTAAACGAGCAACTTCCAGGCGTTTCAACATGGGAAAACATATGTTGTTTTCGGAATTATCAATTAGTCTAAAGGTAGTTGTACTAGTAGAGGTACTGGAGAGCCTGCTGTATTTTTCTGCGACCTTACGAGAAAACGCACCAAAACCCTATTTCGATCATCAACACTTTTCTCAATGCTTGCTCTCCAAAGCATACTAAATTCGACGAACTTATTTGTCATTTCCAATTTTCAAGTTCATTAGTTTCTGAGTTTAATCAATTTTTTTATAGATCAGCAGAAAATTTGAGATTTTTGTAGATGTCAGTAACTACAGGTTACTAATCGCGCGCTTTTATCTCTTTTGAATGAAACTTGGAAAGTATGAGTTTCAAGAATGCGCTTTGACTGTTTTGATTAGTCCAACTCTTGATTATTAAAGTATCGTTGATTAGAAAACTAAATGAAATGGAAACAAAGTGTATTGAAGTTATAATATATAGGAAATTCTTATACTCGATCCATCAGTACAAGTCGCACGCACTCCAAGAACAATATATTTTCGTTTTTAAAAGAGGATATATAACCAGTATGAAAAGCATTAATTGAAAATGTGAAAACATGTAGCAATGTTTCTTATTGTAACGTTGACTCTGTAAAATCAGTACTACTGGATTGCTCAGGATTATAAGATGAAGTTTTGAAACGAAACTAATAAAACAAAAGAACGGGGAACAACAATAATTGCACCTCAGGAAAAAACGCTGCGAACCAGATATACGACCGCTCACTTTCTTTGGTAGAAAGAATGAAAATGAAAAGTTAGACCGTGAATTTTTTTTTCCCGATGAAAAATGAAACTCGACAGTTCTCTCTTATACAGCGGGGAAATCCTGGTGTACGGACATCTGAAAAACATGGTCCACAGATATCACTGTGCAGCTGATTGTGCTAGTTTTGCAGATTTAGAGAAGAAAAAAAGGTCTGAAAGAATATTCATGATATCATTATATACGAACATTAAAATAATATGATTCACTTCATAATTATAAGACGCTTCTAAGAAACTGATAGATATGATGGCTAGGGTCACCGTGTTAATAGTATGTTAACTATTCTACAATTAGTATGATAAAATGAATATGGCGAAACCTGATCAACAGAATATCTTATCATACTCAGAGAAAAACGAAGCAAGACTTTGTACAATTTCTAAGTTCCTCTTCCGATACGCAGTGAAAGCTTCGATTTTGCACGAGCTCAGAGAGAAGTTGTTACTCTTGTTATCCTCGCCTGCCGGGTTGAATTCATCTACACCGCTTCTGATAAAGAAATTTGAACAGCCATGCACGGTTTTTTCTGAAAACACAACGTCTTTTATTGCTGCTATCCTGTAATACCAGAGGTGCCTTGATCAGCGGTTAGGACTACAGTTTCAGCAAAAGTGATATCAGGCAAGCTGCTCATTCTTCACCCACTATTTTATGCTGGAATTACGCCAACCTGAAACAGTTCTTATTCACTCTGGGATTAAAAACTTCGATAGTATCTGGCGGTTCATTAAAAACAAAAAAAAATAAAAAAAACTATACTAACAAATCTAAGAATGTAATGAAAATGTAATAACAAAACTGTTTCTGCACATGGCTCAATTTGCTAAAAACTCATTTTTCCGCAAGATAAACAATGGTGCTAGATATTCAAGAAAGCAAATTATTCAGAAGTTCATGCTGAATAATTATACTAATTTGGAATTTTTTCAAGACAAGGTCAAACTGCTGTGTTTAGCATATGTATGCTCTCTCTGTATATTATGAGCTGAAGATATGATAGAAACAGTACGCTGTTTAAAGTAACTACATTGAAACAAAAAAAAACAGGAATGACAAGAGTGAGCATATCGATTACTTAGATTTTCGGGACTACAAACATATCTCAAAAGTTCATATTCAAGGAGCGGTATGAGCATTCTACAGACTATATAGTTTCATCGAAAAGCAACCGCTCCTTGCGCTTACGTAAATAAGATGTCTTGAGTTCTCTAGGTCATCTTTTCATTCTGCTAATTTTCAAAACGAACATCATGGAATACATGAGATGTTCTCTAACTAATTGATTTATTTCAATATTTATAAAGCTGTCTTGTAGTATTTGGCGCATTACAATAGTATAAATAACATTTCTATAATGTTGCATGATTAGGTGTCAATCTAGATGCACATCAGCCAATAATAAAGTTAATCGCAAATATGCACATCAGTTGGTTAAACAAATAGAAAACAGCAATATGATATCTCTACATATAAGCTTAGTATTACTTAGTATGATTCGGATTTTAGAGTATTGTTTTTCACTGGATCAGGCTCTACATTGGTTTTTCAATGATAAAGAAAAGAATGAAAGAGATAATGATATGAATGAGTCTTTGTTTTCTTCCTCATTTGGGTGTTTTCGATACTAGTTTAACAAGTACTATTGAGGCTTATGAGGAACTTATAGCTCCATTGGCTTGGTACTTCAAGGTTCATTACTGTCTGGAATATCTTCTTTTGCAGCACTCTCTCAATAAGTTGCAGGTGTGAGGATGCCCATTATTGTTCTGACGTTGTTGTTATACGTAATTGGACAGCAGTGCTTGTACTTGTTCATTAATGGATAATATCTCATAATGGAAATTGTTGAATGCGCGAAATTGACCGGAATACGGAAGTCCTGTTTCTCGAGCTTCCGGTATGCTTCTCCCTATTGTAACGTGAACAGTTAGTTAGAGCTAATGAACGCATTGTAATTTGATGTGAGAGCAGGTGCTAAGCTATGCTATCATCTCGTGTATAGAGTGATCTTACTATTTACTCTTCATTTTTCCAGATGACTACATATGAATCTCATTTCCGTATTAAATTTTCATTTACTTATCGAATTAATTGAATATTACTTGAAGCTGTTAGTCATTCTGACTAGTTGTTCTTTATGATTCAAACCAGATAGAGTATGTTTTGTGATATTTTTGAAATAGTTGTCACCAATGAAACTAGTCGCGCATGTCGTAAACACAAACAATTTTTTGTTTAATTTTATTCTGCCATTTATTATGCAAGATTCCAATCCATGACACAATAGATCACTAAAGAAACTGAGCGGCATTATGCTAAATATGGAAATCGGTAGTTGACAGTATAGTCATTCATCAAACCTAGGCCATTAAGAGCAAAACGATGAAATATGGTTCAACGGATATGGCACGTGTGGCACGCGGCCAAACGTTCCTCCTAAGAAAGAATAGAAGAGGGGTTTTGATAGCTGAACTAGCTAAGGAGGAAATATAAATATATAAATGAGATTTTTCCTTTCTTTTGAGTTTGTTTTTTTGTGATGGCTTCATGTTAGTTGTACTCCCCTTACCTACTTTACAGTAGCAGAAAGGCAATATTATTCTATTGTGAATTATGCAATCCGGTAAGTCAATTAAGTGCTTCCGACATAATTTTCTTTATTTACTATCTTTTTTTACGGTTATAATGAACGGAGAACAAAGATGAAGCGACGTTATTTTGGAATTAACGTCTGTCGCGTGCGATATGTCCCAAATGGTTACGGTAATCATGTCTCAAGGGGTGCAGATATGGCGGCTCCTTTGTACTTTGAGCCGAGAAGACAGCTGATGATTCAATATGGAAGCCGATGTAATTTTTAGTTTATGATCGTCAAAGGAGCTATAACGGAATGGCTGTTGACAAGTTGCTCTGAATTCATTAAGCCTGCTTGACTGTCTGAATGCGTGTATATAACAGAATGGATGAAGTGTCAAGAGCTTGATTCTTGTAGGATTGTATCCTTTTCATTGAGTGACAACACTTGGTATACAGTCTGTTAGACAATTGAAAAGTGTTTTTGGAAAATGTTGCATTTTGGACGGAAAAGGGTTCATATATTTCCAAATGAAATGTTGCTAATTGTTTAAATAAAGCCATTAAGAAAACATAAATATCATGGAAGGTGCAAGATGAAAGGATATCCTTCGAAACGAAAGCGAAAATTTTTGTTTCTTCACATGTGTCGTAAAATAAATCAACGGGATATGCCAGAATAGTTCTTGATAATCTAAACAAATTCATTTGAAAAAGAAGCAGCTGTATACATTAGATTGAGATAGTTTTCTTGAAGTCAAGCTTTGATCCATATGTGATTATACCATGAGCAGAGTCAGATGGCACATAACCCCTGAGGCGTTTTTTTCGACTTTTTTTCTAACAGAAAAATGGAATAAGATTAATTTGTAAGAGAAATGAGTAAACGATTCCGAAAAAAAAGTTGATTGATTTCGAATGTGGTGATTCATTTTGGAAAAAAGAGTTCATAGTCTGCAAAAAGAGAGAAGAGACATGTTGTGAGTGCCCAAGGCTTTTCACATTCAGATATGTGAATGAATTAAAGAAAAATATTTATTATGGGATTATAGTAAATACGATACTCTGAATGAGAGTTACTTTTACATATGTTGCTATTAAATGACATGTGCTGTATACAGGTGCTAATCTTCTTATTGCACAGCATATCTTCCTGTTGAATGTCTGGTATGTTGGTGACAGCTGAGATGTTATTCAATCTACTCAAATATATGATGATTCTATGAAATTCTAATTAAATGATAACTTATATCTCATGCATCTGTCTAAAAACGACAGTCATTCACAAACTTTTTGCTTAATGAGACTCCCAACCTCTGAACTGTTGTTGACACAGGTGGATATGCCAAGGTGACAAGGATATTCCTAATTTTTCAACCTTGTCAACCTAAAGCTTGCACAGATTATTTGCACAGATAGTTGAGATTGAGTATCAAGTATACTTACTGACAGCTTAATCTGTTTAAGTGTATGAAGAAGTAAGGAAACTGTATCATAAGACAAGACTTATATAGATATAGATTTATTCTATAATATGTACATATTGAACAAAAAAAAAGAAAAAAAGGCGATTCGTTGCACAATTTCTGAATGACATAGATGGTATAGCAGTTTTGGCATAGTTTCTCTGTAGCCGGAACTAGAAGAGTAGTTTGATCACATTTTCCAGAATCCTCAGAGTGAAGTAAGAAGGGCATTCCTGAAAAAAGATTTTATTAGATTCGTGAAAGGCTGTTTCATAGAGTTCAATTTGAGATTGAGAGGGATATAAGGCGCTAAATATGGAAGCGAACCTCAAGTATTTCCTTATTTAGACAATATGATCAAAGGACAAACTATAGCTAGATTCTTTGATCATTTTCCGGTACTTGTAATACAGTCAATATGAACATTCAAAAGGTCTAAAGATGGTCAATGACGTACAAAAGCGCCTTTAGTTGATTCCAAGGTCAGAATGCAGCTCTGTATATCTGTTATGCTTGAGGCTCTTTCATTCAGTCCTGGTCAACTACGAGAAGGCAGATGGTAAAGATGAATCGGTAAGCTAGCAGAGTTGAGGATAGAGAAATATAATGAATACATGATGTTTTGAGATGATTACACACATACACACACTCATCATCCTAATAAGGCTATTATTTCGTTTTGTCTAATCCCGGATGTATTGTTCGCAATTTATATATAAACTTGATGCACAGATACATAAGGCAACATTGACTTAATTATGCTCAATATGCAAATTAAAATATATTAAATAATTAAAATCATGAAAGGGTAATGGATATTGTATAGGAAGGTAATGTGATTGATATTCATAATTTAAATTCGCTTACCTCTTTCTTTTGAAAGTATTCTCTATCGAATTCATCACAAAGGAATGAAAGACGTCGAGCTATCCTTTGGCATCTCAGATCCATGCAAACTGAAAAATAAACTGATTATAAGACATTTCTGAGTCGAAAAAACTATGCCAAACAAGGCTAAGGTCACGATAATTAGTAGCTTTTAAAAACTAACAAGAGATGTCATGCACTCATATTACAGCTTATTCCTCTTCATTTAACAACATCCCTCTCATTTAAGAATCATGAAAGTGTTTGAGGGATTAGCAAAGAGAAAGAGCAGAAGAATTTTATGAAAAAAAAGCTTTTGTGTTGCCGTAAAGAGAAAAACTGTTTTCATAACACGCAATTCGTACAGTCTTTACTTCAGTTACCAATTCATAGTCGGTAAAACAAAAAGCAAATCAAAGGAATTACTCAAGATGCAATGGTCATGAATATCAAAACTGTTTTAAGAACTAGCCATTAGAGCAATGCATGGTGGTCACATAAACTATAAAAATAAATTTTTACCTGTTTGGGTGGCAACATTTACTGTTTTGGCTGTCGGAGAAGCAGAAAAATCCAATTTTCTTCTAATGACACCGGCAATCCTTTGAGATCGGAACGGTGTGTCGAAACTTGTTGACGTTGATGGGGAGCATGGGCTATTATACCCGCTATCCTGATACGACGAAGATAAAGTGAACATCTGAAAAAAACAACTTGAGTAAAATATGCGGGCGTTCGTGCAGAATAAAAAAAAATAATAAAAAAAACAACTCACAATCATTGGACGTGTAATCCTTGTTCTAATGAAGCTTAGTGAACACGAACTAATTAAAATTAGAGAACCAAACCGGCTGGTAGACGGACAGCAGGTGGAAATAGCCATGAAACAACATTGCAAGCCATCAGTAGCCCCGCCTCTCCCGGAACCTCCGCCCCGCCCATTTGGTGCCAGCGTGGGAAATAAATACTGGAGACAATAAGCAAGGATGACATGACACAAGTAAGCCTTAAACAATGAAGACAAAAGATTTAAATTGTAAGAAAATTCTTGAGAAGCTTATGAAAAGTATTGAATAGACCAGCTTTGAGTATTGTAGTCTAAATAGCATAAGAGGTTATGGATGTGACAGATGAACATATTCACCGAAATACAAGATTGGTTCGTATTTACACATCAAGTTGAATGAGTTATGGCAGTTTCCGTTTTTTTTCGAAGCTCATCACATATAAGCTTCAGCTTATGAGAACATTTTTTCAACAATTTTGATTAAACCAATTCAATGAGATAATTAGTTTGAGTACTTAAGAATGTCAAGTACTTGAAGCATTATACTGAGTATTGTTCAACGTGGTCTACGTGTAAATGAGATGATCCATATATGGAAAATTTAAGAGAGGAAATGGAGAAGCTAATTGGGAATCAGCTTATTATGAAATAATGGATGATTCAATGCTTGTAGTGTTTTCTTAGCTAATTACCAGCCACCTGCATCCGGCTGTTGACTCATTACCGTATACTTATAGACAAGCAGTATTTTGCTTGAATAAGCACAGCTAGACGTCGAATAATCCGAACAGCAGATCATTTAGGATTATGATTGGAGAGGTTAAAGTTGTTTTATGATCAAATAACGCCCATAACCTTACTTTTTCGAAGACCTTAACGAGTGTAATTGATATGAAGTATTGTAAATTCGATGAAATACTACAATTTTCGCAAAAAAGTGACAACTCGTAATATGATATTGAATTATAGTTATCGCGTATCTCATTACTAGCAGACAGTTGAGGAACAACAGTTCGCTGTAGCAGTGTCCCCGGGATGAACTCAGTTCATTTCTTTTGATGTAAGCATAAAGAGCGGTTGTGTTCTATCTTTTTTTTGTTGAAACGTTCATTTGCAAGAGGGCTATGTAAAAATTTTTTCTAAACGTTCCAGAAGTTGTGTTTCGTAACTATATACGATTTCTATTAAGAACTGGGTGAGTAATGATGCTAAGATATGAAAAAGAGAAGTTTTGAAATCACAGTTTGATTGAAGAGATAGTTTGGTTAAGGACGTGGGAGTTTGAATGAATGGCGGTCAGAAAGCTGAAGATTCATGTCAGGCATAACCTTGAGAAGAAAATCTCGATTTTGCGTAATTAGCTTATTTTCGTTTATCGTTTACCACAAATAGCTCGGCTGTAAGAGTACTCAATGCCATAAAAGGCTTCAGGTTAATAGGCTTCACCACTTTGAACTTATCCGACAATCGTCACCAGTTGCGCCATCTGGAAAGGCACTTGATTATGCAATAGCCGGCTACTAGAGTAGCTAGTCATATAAGGTGTCGGTCAACTAGCATTTATTAGGTTAACATGAAAGATAAAAGGAAAGGAAGTAAAAAATGAGACAAAGATGATTATGAGAGTCACTTGAATTGGATTAAAAGAAGATAGAATAGAGTATTGTTATAAGTTGCTCACGCATATCAAGTAGAACTTGGCATACCATAGGTCAGTTACAAAACAAGGATTCCCTTCATCAATCCGCCATTGGCTTTCATTTGCAAACTTTTCATCCTTTTCTCCTTTTTTTTTGATTCATACAAGTAAAAAAAAAGAAAACTTAGCTCCAAGGCTTGAGATACTTTTTTTGGAACCATCTGTTGTTGTGAGCGATTGTCCTCTTTTGCGGTAAGGAGCTTTTTTAGTAAAGGTAGTTCAGCATGTTAAAACACATAATTGCTCAATGGGCTGTAATATTAGTGACAGTTATCGAATGAAAAAATGGTTCTGAATGATTTTCTCCGCTTAAGAAAAAAAGGATTGAAGGAAAAGAAGTCAACCGCTTGAAATATAATAATCTCAGCGGTTATTTTTGATGAAAAACGCATTGGTTGAGGAGAAGCCTAATACTTACAATAACATTTGCCTTACTTGTATCATCTTGTCTTTCAATTTTTTACATTTCTGCTACAACTACATGTATTACCAAAGAAACCGACAATCCAGCTGACAGTTGCAAAGAATTATTGAACAAACATCTATGTAAATAGATGAACAAAAGCTTCTGATGATATTTCTTACGTACAACTGCAATACAATCTCTATATAAGGTCAGAAGCAACTGTATCCATGTGCTGCTCAGTTCATCACCCATATTTTACCATAAGCTTCTTCAAAGGCTTCCGATAGGTCGAACATCTCGTATTGCTAGCTCAAAGATGCCGCTACCAGCTTTTCACTTTTGTGTGAAGCCTTTTGCGCTAAATCGCTTAATGAATATTTCAGCGATATGAAAACAAATTTTTTAATGAGTCAATTACATGAGAATAATGATTGCTGAATACATATAGGCATTACTAGAACATGGATAGTAATACAATTCTTTGGCAATAGTTCATCTTAAACTTCTGATTTTCTCAGCAGGTGAGGCAGGTTGATGACCCATTACTATACAATGATGGCAGCACTCTGGTTATTAGGATCATATGACAATTAAAGTAATTGTATTAATTTATATCTGTGAAAAAAAACATATTTGTACCGTATTCAATAATATAAACTTACCTAATCAACCATTTTCACATCAATTAGATGACGTCATAATTATGGAGATGACAGGTAATGTCCTGTTCATCGTATGCTTAGCTAATAGGATGAATTCTCGCTTGTCCTGCTGTTCTAATATGTCTTGAGGCAGATTATGCTCTGTTGGTCATCACTGTCAGCTGTTTTTCATCGTTTAACCATTAATAATTTTCGTATTATCGCTGTTATGACATATAATATGATTTAATGACTTAATCTCATCATGAGGACATGGAAAATTAGAAATATCTGGCAACAGGTGATCATCTAATGACCCACAATAAACATGGCAAGAATCATCTTGATGACACCTCAATCAAGATTCCCATTCTAAAAGACCACTAAAACGGATTTTTCAACTAACGACAACACTCTTCTTTCAAGATGAATGTCTCTTTTGTCGGAAAGTATTTCGCGGAAAGTACCTCATTTTCGGAAAAGTTCAAAGAAGTTCAACAACTCAGCATCTCCTTCGTCATCACATCTAATTCGATAATTTATGTTTCATTTTAAGACATTTCGAGAAGACTTAAATTGTGAAAATATATTTATTGTAAGTACGTAATACAAATATTTTGAAAATTATTATGGAACACCCGTCTTTGTAAGGTACAATAACCACATTAGAATTATAAGCTCTTTTCTACTTTTCTTTTTAATGACAAGATATTTGAGGTAGGAATTCAATTATCAGAAATGAAATGTTTAAACTGTTGTTGATGGAAATAGATATTTTCTAGAATCAGGTGATATTCGTGATTCGGATAAATCTAATAAACTGTAGCTCGGCGGTGGATCTGCATCTGTAAAAATGATAATCAGATTCAAGCTAATACCCATACCTGAACTATCAGACAGCTTGCCAACTGATAATCCGCATTCGATTGTTTCGTCTGTCGACGCAAACTTCTGAAAATCAAATAGTACTGTGCTTTGAAACATGAAATCATCAGTTACCTTACGATGTAAGTAGTAAAAACCTGCTAACAAGCTGATTAAACCAAATATGAGGCATAGTAAGGAAAGAAGAGAAGACAAAGTGTGAGACCAGATAAACTGTGTTGCTGAAAGAACTATCACTGTTTTCATGCAGCATTCAAATTATATCACCACACCTGATGTTTGCACAATATTACTTTTAAATCTTTCTTCAATTTCTAAGCAGAACGGTCCGATTGTATTTGCTGGACAGTAGCAACGTGGTCGATCGGCTTCAATCACGCATAATCCTGTACCACAATCAAACTGAGCACATAAGTCTTTCTGGAACAATATTTTCATTATGATGTTCAAAAGATAAATTTTCTACCTTTTGTTCGCAGTTAGGCCCATCGAAATCGTTAGTGCAATTACAGTAATATCCATTCTCCATTCCATTAGACGAGCATGTTCCTCCATTCAGACAAACTCCCGCATGATGCCTACAGTAGTCTATTTCACTGAAAAATGAAAATAAGAAAAAACATTTTTTTTTCTTTTGTTTGACTCGCATCAACCGCCAACTACACGCAACAAAATGAAAATGAAAAGACAATTGACGTGAGCGAGCAGTAAGTTCGAGAAAAATTAGAATAATTTCCACGTTTTTGACGGAATGAACAACCTCCATGTTGGTAGCGGAAGATATTTGTTTCGTAAGATTGTAAACAAAACTAACACGTCACAAGCTGTTCCTGTCCAATGCTCATGACAAATACATTCTCCAGGCTGGTTACAGTATCCATGTTGACAGCCTCTGAATGGAATACATTGCTCACATGATGCCCCTTGCCATCCTCGATTGCAACTGTAAATATGCGATTGAAATGAAGACTAACTTAGATTTGAGATGTTTAAAAAAGGATATTCATCGAAATATTGCACATCCGGTTATAACAAACCTTTACAAATGATTCACTTGTTAATCTTCTCAAAGAATCTTTTCAATTTGAAATGAAAAAACAGTTTATGGTATTTCAACTTCGAGCATTTCTTATCTTTCAAGAATCTTCGAAATTTTTAATTAAAATTTTACACTTTCAAAAAGATTAGTGAAGATAATTTGAACTTCTTTGAATTCTCCGCATTCAGTAGTTGAAAAAAGTCTTCAAACGGATATCCACCTAGCCCTTGGGCAGCTATTTCACAACATCTTCAGCAGAGTATTGCAAATAGACAAAGGCTATATGATTTCTCATCTTAGTCATTTTAATGGACTTTTTTCCTATAATGTACTTTGCCTCAAACAGTTTTTTTTTTCTGCAACTCAGTCAATCAACCGTTTTTGTAAATGAAAATTCGTTTAGAAAGATTTGCAGGTTGAGACTCAAAAGATAAGCATAGGATGTGCGATAATCTCCAAGCTGTGAAGGATTGGAAGATGAGCTATTAAACGATCCTACCTGCATACGTTTGGCTGTGAGCAATTTCCTTGGCCAGTAACACATTTTTGAAAACAAATAGGTTCGTTACAACCGGTGCCTGACCAATTTGGAGCACACAAACGATCTCCTATTGTCGAGCATTTGAAATGACCTCCTAACGGACTGAAATATAAGGAGTTAGTTCTTAACTTGTGCTGTTTTCCATACTCAGGTTGCTTGTCGTTACAATAAGTGCCACATGATGGTCCGAACATAAAAGGTTGACATTGAATGTTGAATTGAAAATTTATCAAAGCGTTCTCCGATTCCTGTTAAAAAAATATTCAAAAAATATAATTTTGAAGATTTCTTTTACCAAATTAACCATCTGCCAATTATCCAGTGCTGTATGTTTTTCATAAAATGATGATGACTCGAATATGATATCATGATAATTCTTTAATGAACTGATAGTCAAATGCCATGGAGTCTATAAGAATTCATTTGAATTTTCAATTCTAGGAATCTATAAGGACAGATTACATCATTAATCTTCATCTTATTATCTATTTGACGAACTAACAAATGACATCTGTGACAGGCAAAGATAGGATTCTGTTTTAAACCGAAAGAAACTGTAGAATGCCCCCCACAGAGAAGATAGACTTCCTTTTATGGAAATTTTCATCAAATTTGCAGATCTGACTGCAAATGCTTTCGTATGTCTCAGTACTGCGCAACTCAATGATGCATGAACTAATGACCTATCACCTTTCTAATTACGAATCAAAAATTTGACAGTTTAGTCATGAAAATTGCATCACCCACTGAGCTCAATCACAGCTGTGTCAGAATCTAATTGAACTTAATAATCATTTGAGGTCAGCAGAATTTCTCTTTAATGCTCGAAAAGCTAATATGGATGAAGTTTTCCATAAATTGGTTCGCAAATAACAAAATGAGTTGAATGTAGTGGGGATTAGTAGACAATACTTGAAAGAAAAGTACCGATTAATCTATGAGAACTCAAGTAAAGAAGAAATGTAAGCAAAAGAATGAAATGCTTGAAAAAGGAAATGAAACGCAATGTTATAACTTTCTCTATCTCACAAAGATCTTTTTCGATATTAACAGATGTCGTTATGAAAATGTAAAAATGTAAGAAGCTTCTCATGTGTTAAGGACTTTTAAGATTTCTTTGAATGTCCTTAGCTTCATGGAAAAAGAAATGCAGCTAAATGTGATTGAAATTACCTCTGGCCAGCGTATCCTTATTGGAATGGTTATATTTTCAGGAATATCAGATGGTGTTATATCAATAGTATGGTATAAATAAGGACAGTTTCTATTCATAGGAGCTTTCCGAAAGCTTACTCCTCCACATATTCTCAATTTATACAAACAATCTGTAAAATGATATTCATATTGTATCTTTAAGATTAATCATACCTCCATTTGGCTCTTCGCATAGTCGCTTTGTCCATGTTATTGAAAAATTCCTCATTTCAAATGTGGCAACATGACTACCTGGTAATGTCTGAAGACAAAATATGAGTGATTCCTTTTATGGATATAAAGACAATATGAATGTTTAATGACATGACATGATTGCGTAAGAGGATTCTTTTCTGAAGGCCGGAAATCTTATGTTATGTGAGCCGTCAATAAAATAAACATATTTTTATGTATATGCAAAGATCTTCATTGTCTGGACTGTATATCTCTATAATTTACTAGCAAAGGATTCCGATGACACGGAATCATCTACGTCAAGTTTCCAGACGAAAGCACCTCCTAAGATTTATTCAAAATATGCAAAACTAACATCAAACGATAGAGGACAAAAGAATTGAGGGAAGTTTTCCTTTCAAGCTGTAATTTTCAAGTTGTCACTTCCAGCTGGACGAACCAATAGCAAAAAGTTTTTCGGTTCGAACTCATTTCGAAACGTTAGTTAAATCGGCAAAACCATCTGGTAAAACAGGTGCCGTCTAATGTTGTGGTCGAATATGGACTCGGAGGAATTGCAGCTGTGGGATTCTTCAAGTCTTTGTAAAACCGAAAACAGAACAGTTAATGAGGTGATCCAGGTTCTCTTATTTTTCGCTTAGTTAGAGAAATTTTTTTCCTTTTTTCTCACAGAAGATAGGAATTGACAATTGACTACAAAGGAAAGTCTATTGGATAATCTTTTGTGTGGAATGGAATTGTCTTCATTTCCTCGGAGGACGAAAAAAGTTGAAAAATAGATTTTTTAGACTACGTAAAAACGATTAAAAAGGAAGTTAATTAAGTTCATTAGAGAAGTCAAGGAGCATTCATAACAAGTCAGAGATGTTCAGTATACGTTGAGGATCACTACATTGGCAACACACTGAGAATGAGAGAGAATGAACGAAAAAAACCGAAACAATGAGATACTTTGAAAAAAAAAATCAAAACTAACCTTTTCAGCTTTATTAAGGACTATACACAGTAAGAATATTAAATATACTCGCTCCACAGACATTGAAATGATGAGTAGAGGAAGACAAAGACGACAACGATGTGAAATGAAAACCATTTGGTCCTATATGGAGAGTCTCCGCCCACCTCTGTCAGTATTTGACCTGAAGAATCTTAAGCTGTGCGTTTTTAGAAGATCATCTAGGAATAAACAGACAACATAAGGATATCACAACAGAATGGTGTCTTATAGTACTTCTATCCATAAGCTATGAAATACACTTTTCACCTCATAAATTGAAGTAAAATGAATCATTTCGAAATTTTTTTTTCCTTCAAGATTCAGCAGATTGACATAACATCGGATTCGTGATGTCAACGAACGATTAAGAAAAGTTTTTTTTTTGAATAAGAATTACAGTTCAATCTGAAATCGTCTTGATAACATAAAAAAACAAATGAATTACGTGGATTAATCATGTAGTTTTCTACAAAAAAAAAGATGTTAGTCATTGGTGGCTGGCAGAATGATTGGCTATTCCTACCTACACTTGAGTATATTCCCTATTCTTCTTCTTATTCTCTCTTGTTTTCATTTTTCAATTTTTTGATTTCATGTTGCTTCTTGCAACTTCTTATAGATATCTTCTACAAACAGACTATCATCTTATCTCACTTTTTCTTTTCTCTGTTACAGATTTTTCTTTGCCGGAACAGTGAGCAACTTGTATAATCTCCTGTCAAACTGATAAAGAAAGTGTTTGGAGTGATACGGAAAACAGTTCAAAAGTTCTGAATACCAAGCTCCTTCTTCTTCATCTTCTTCCCACAAGAGAGAGACGATCGAAGTTCAATATTGTTATGCAACATGTGGGGAGGAGAGTTCATTAACTGACCTCTCAGAAGTGCAAATCCCCTCAACTCAACTCATGCATTCAATGAAAACACGTTTTGTAACAGCACATTCCTATTGAACTATCTCAATGAGAAACAGCTCAAACGGTCACAGCAACTCTCGAGCTATCAATATGCGAACCCACTATCATTCATCTTCCAAGACTAAGCCGCTTTGTGACCATCGATAACATATGGAGCTCATTCTGATCAATCGTTAATTACTAAGAACTAACTTCATTCTCATTGAACATAACATCATGTCTCTAAAGTTTCATTTCTTTAGTTATTTCTTTCTTTTAGAATGTTTTCTCAAACACTTGTGTTAGTGGCCCTTGCCTGTATGGTGAGGGCAACTCCTGTGCCTGAACAGGTACATTTATCGTTTAGAGGAGATTTTAGCAATATGGCAGTTAGTTGGATTACTTTTGAAGATGGTATGTCGAGCAATGTTGACAATCACCTTCTGGTTTTCAGATACAACAGTTGTTAGCTATGGTGAAAGTTCGAACAATTTGAACAAAGTCGCAAAAGGCACTCAGGAGGTTGAATACAAGCTCTTTCCTATAATAACTGTTTCATAGGTTTGGGAGTTCGAAGGTATTACGCGATATGTTCACCGTGCACTGATGACGAATCTGAAAGAATCCACCCGATACTGTTGGTTTTATCTTAATGTTACATATTTCTATATATTCTCACGTAGACTACCAAATTAAGAATCGAAGCTTCAATTTCAAGACTTTAGCTGCCAATCCTCAATCGCACAAGGTTTATAATCAATAAATTATCAAACAAACCAACCATTTTGAGGTTTGCATCTTCGGAGATTTAGGTTTCTATCACGGCAACTCCACGCAAAGTATAATTCAAAATGGTTTGAACGGCAAATTCGATTTTGTAATTCACGTCGGTAAGAAGCTTCAAAATGTTTATTTGGAAAAATATATTTCAAGGTGATATATCTTATGATTTACATACGAATAAAGGACAGAACGGTGACAACTACATGAATCAATTAGAACCATTAATATCAACAGTAGCTATATATATGCGTATGCAAATCATCCATAATAATGATCTAGATGCCTTATATGGTAATTGCTGGAAATCATGAAGATGATGGAAAAAACTTTTCTCATTATCAAAAACGTTTCTGGATGCCCGATAACGGTTATCAGGATAATCAGTTTTACAGGTTTCAAATTCACTTTTTAATAAACTCCAGTAACAAGTTTATTAGTTTTCAAATCGGTCCAGTTCAGTATGTTGGAGTAAGTACGGAAAATTATGGCTCGTTTAATTATTACGGAATGGAACCTGTTCTTACTCAATACAGTTGGCTTCAAAATGAATTTCAGGCATGTTTAAGGAGTTTTCAATTGCATTTCAACTTCTCTCTCATAGAATGCGAACAAGAACAGAGAAAACACCCCTTGGCTTATAATTTTTCAACATAGGCCTTTCTATTGTAGTAATGATAACTCAGCAGAATGCAAAAGTTTTGAAAACAGACTGGTGAGTTACTTTGGAATCAAAAGAGTTCGTATTTCACGTGGATCACACGTGGGATATTCATGTGTACCATTAGCAATTGGTCTTGGGTGTGGGAATTATTTCCATTTCATCTTGTAGGTACGCGAAGGATGGTTGGATATGCCAGGGCTGGAGGGTCTGTTCTTACAAAGCGGTGTCGATCTTGGTTTCTATGGGCATGAGCATGCCTATGAGCGTAACTGGCCTATAGCCAATAAAGAATACTGGGCTGGAGTGGGTTATAACCATTTTTCTTCGTAATAAAAAAGATTTTATAGGATCAATATCTGCATAATTCGCCGGCTCCAATATATGTTTTAACTGGAAGTGCTGTGAGTACATCGTCATAACATGTTTTCTTATTTTCTTTAATCCAGGGTTGTCACACCCCCAATGCTACATTTGGAAATCCATGGCCATGGAGTGCAGCAAGGTATATATTATAAGAATAATTTAATTAAAACATATGATTAAAGATGTGCGTGTGAAAATCTTTCAAAATTAATTTCAGAAATAATGATTATGGCTGGTCAATAATGACTGTTGCTAATAACACTCATATTCATGTTGAGCAGGTATCCATTGATAAACATGAAGCTGTAGTTGACGAATTTTGGACAAGCAAAGATAAAGATCATGTTCATAATGAAAAAATGAGGTTTGCTATTTCATATTTGATTTATCTCTATTACTTCCTGGTCAGACGAACAATCGGCGGATCGGCGAAAATGCCAAGTATGCTATGTCCAGTCAATAGCCCAGCTTGCCGTCGAACACTCATGCAAATCAATACAGAACTTTGATAAAAAAGAAAAAAAAATGAAATATTTTATAATATTCATGTATCTGATAGGTAAAAGTGAAGAAAGTCTTGAAAGATATAATATTTTCTTAGAGAAAAAAAAAACAAATTTTCTCACAAAAATCATTTTCCCTTGAGTATGGTTGTGAAAACTTTTTCCAAAATCTTTGACATACTATCTGTATCTATACATGTTGTTCGATAAGGAAAAAACAAGGAGGGATCTCTACATGACACAACTTCACGAGCTAAATTTTCTACAAAACATAAAGCTTCCTCGTCTGTCGTACCTGTAAATATAGATAAACAACAGTTTTGAATTAACCTTCTGTAATCCTTACCAGAATATGCCGTTTGATACTGATTCAATGGAATGTGGGGCAGTTTTTCTAAGAAAACATCAACTTCATTACAAAATAGGAAAAGTGGAATATTTTCAAATTTTTTCTCTTCACTTATTTTCTTCAAAAGGCATAACGCATCATCGAGACGGTTCTGAAATGGAACTGATAAGCTGGTGCACAGAGAGCGAGATGTGAGAACGACAGAAAAGTCTTTGGTTAAACGAACAGTATTATTATCTTCCGTCATAGTTTGATCATACTCGGATATAGCTAAACAGAAGAATATGGCGTCAATGCCATCATACATTGTAGCCCATTTTCGACGATCAATTTTTTGTCCTCCAATATCAAATAGTCTGAAATGATTATCATATTTCGAGAAATTCAATTTATTACATACTGGAAGGATTTTTTGTTTGCTTGAAAGACAACGTTCTGAACTCCTACGGTTGGCACGTAGCTCATTATTAGATCCTGTGGAGTAGGCTTATAATCAAACTTATTTATTCTTTCAATGCTGTCGAGAAAACTTGAAATGTCCGAAATTATATCAAAACTAATGATGATGAGGCTTACTATCTTGCAGAATCATTCAGATTTATGCTACTCCTGCTTTTATAAAGTTCTTGAACAGCTGTATCTAACCAAACTCTTGATATTGCTTCAGCAACGTCAGATCTGAAGCATGCGTACTGAACTTCATCCTCTTCCATAATCACGTCACAATATTGCTAAACAAGTAATTTTGGTATTTATGTCTTTTGAAAAGCTAATATCTGGGTGCATATAAAGATTTATGACTTTGAATGATCATTCTCTAGAGTTGTTTTCCGAGCAAAGTCTCAACAAGAAATCAGAAATCATTTTACCTTGTTTTCGGGATTATCAAATTCCTTCTGAGCAGACTTCATCATGCCGATTAAATTTCTTATTGATTGCATGATGATGTTATAAGTGAAAGATTTTCTGTGAAAAAGTTCAGTTTCTGAATAATTTTGTTTATAAAGTAAGCGAATCTGTTCTAACAAGGTTGTTTTTCCGGATTCCGCAGCTCCTGAAATGAAGACAGTATCATCGGATGAATAGATTCATCCTTACCTAAAAGGAGCAAGCGAGTGTTACTATACGAATCATCAGCGTCTTCAAGAGGAACATTATTATTCTCTTGATCAGTAATCTAGGAGAGAAATAAAATTGAAAGCCCGTGGAAAAGTTATTACTTGAACGTCAGGCTTTGTCTTAGACGAATCAATATCTCCAGAATTACCCAGCTCAACTTTTTTTTGAACTTCTGTGTCTTGAACTCGAGATTTACCACAACCCATTATAAAAACATCTTTCAATTAAGAAGGAAAACTGCAACAGTTGAAATAACAGAGAGGACAGAAGAAAAAAAAGGACAGAAAAGTATATTTTGCGATGTGGAGAGGGACAATGAAACAGAAAATCTTGTGTTTGAAGCGGGTTGGGAATAATAAAAAAAAATCCTAGTAGATTCTATATGTCGAATACTTAGAAAGAGACAGTCGTGTTTGAAAAAAATAATAACAGGTTACCAGAATTATGAAAAACCTATAGGTACACAGAAAAAAACACAAACAATCTTTGCTGCATACAGATGTAAGCTTCTACTCATTTTCCGCATAGTGTAGGCTGAGGATGGCTAAGAGCAAAGTAACGTGAGACCACAAATGGTAATGCGGAATGATATCATCATGATTATTAACAAAATTAATATAAAATTAGGTGGAGAGTAATGAAAGTGAAAAGAAAACACCAACAATGTCGGTGAGAGCGACATTGATTAATGTAAGAGCAAAACGCGGAATGAAGTAGAAATCGTTTAACAGGTGGAGAGTGTGGTATAGAGAGGAGGAAAGAAGTAGGTGGGGTAGATCTCTGTTTGTATCAAGAAAGGAAACAAAAAAACGTAAAACATCTGCATAAGAAGTTTTCATTTCTGTTTATTGTGAAACAAAAAAAAATTTGATTGTATTTAACCGAAAACTATTTGAAACATGCCTGCACATGCTTCGTTCTTCGGTCATTATGTTTTCATATGGAGATTATAGTAGTCAAATGATCAAATGTGAATGAAATATGAAAGAAAAAAATAAATGTTGGTTTTTTAGCAACTATATATATATACATAAATATATTTGAAAATTGAAATAATTTAATTATCAACATCAAAGATTTGGTGAGATGTATGAAATGGAAAGTGCTCTGAGAATGCGGTAGATCTGGCATCCATTGCATACAATAGAAGAATGAGCTCTCATGATAGTTGTTATAAACAAATTTCATTTTATAATTGAATCGTTTTAATAAAATTCAAAATCTTATAATTCGTGTAAATAAGGAATTTTAAATATGAATTATAAGATTACTAATAAAAAAAAGGGGAAAAAAAAAAGATTTTTTTTAATATTTAAAATTAATTTTCGAACATAGTTTGGTTGATGGCGAGATGAATGAAAATGTGAGTAGTATGTATATGATATTTCTCAGAAATATATAGTTGATAATGAAGTAGTTAATTATAAATTCACTATTTAAAAATATATTTTTATAGTTAGTTACCAAGAATTCAATACAGATAGTATCTTTATAAAGTATATACTATGCTATAAGATGATGATGACGTCAAATCAATTGTATTTTAATTATTTCTTTTCTCTACATTTTCTATTTCTAAAAACATCAGAAATTTCTATATTTTACAATACAATCAGATGTTCAGCTGACAATACTTGAGCAATAAATAATGAAATTATAAAGTTTCGTCATATATCATTCATTCTTTTTTAACTTTAAATTTCATTATTTATGATTTTATATATAAATATACATTGTATGACAGATATAGATATGCATTGAGCAGTACTCTTGAAATTCATTTCCTTCATTCACCTCATTTACATAATTGTGTTACCGCCCAAATGACTTGAGAACATGCCATACACAATTCATTTTTCATTATCTGTTTCAATGAGTGCGGTTGCTCACTTAGCTGTGTCTTGTGCTAGAGCAAGTGGTGGAGATATAGGAACCCATTATTCCATCTCGTTACAATTAATTTTTTATTTCCTATCTTATTAATATATTTTCTGTAACTCCTGCTTAACATTTAAATTATCATAAATATGTCCATTAATTAAGATAGTAGAAAAGCTTTACTAGCATTTGTTCTCTAAGACTTGATCGTTAATGTTGATATGCTAAACATATTACTCCTCGGACTTGTTGCTCACAATACAAACTACTGGCTATAATGTATGTGAAATGTGCGCTACTGCATATCACATCGAAATTATATCCAAAAACCTTTTTAGCCTCATCAGATATGGACTTCTTAGATTTCGTTAATGATGCAGAATCCATATTCTAAAATTGGGGAAGATATGTGATGATCAGGGATGTACTCACCTCGTTCATTATGTTTTTCAATACTTCACTTGAACACTTTGCATCAAGTGTCTCAGAAGCTGAAGTCTTCCGAAAGTTTCCTTTTGATAGTGTGTCCTAGAAGATATTCATATCCGTATCATTATATATGGAGATATCAAGAGTTAGAATACGAACCTCAAGAGAATCATCATATAGTTCAGTAAGTTCTGGACTCTTCTCACTTGGCTTGAAGATATCATCTTCTAAAATTAAAATAATGATTTACATGCGATTCTATCAAAGGTGTTAACTGGATGGTGCAGCATATGATGGTTTGAGATGTGATGATTGATCGTTTATAGGATAACCTTAGAAGAAAGTTTTAGATTTAAAATGTTCTTTTCTCTATTGTATTTACTTGCTCCATATGATGTTGGCTTAGCATATGATGTTGGGATAGCACAAGGCTGAGGAGCTTGAACATATGATGGCTGAAACATATTTCAGAATCATTTGAATTAATTGATTTTTTTCGTTACGGGACGATTGTAACTGTTTGCATTTTGTGGAGGCGATTGCGATTGAGGACAAGTGCAGGGTGATTGTATAGTTTGGCCACAGTTCGAATATCCGCCAAAGAAAAATGAATGAACTTGTGAAGGTATTGCAAATAATATGAGAAAACGACAGAAATTCTGAAATTCAGGTTGATTCATTAGGTTACTTAGCAATAGCAACGATACCATAACACCTATTATTTTTGATTGATAGTATTGAAGTTTAATGTACAAAATGGCACGAAGATGACAGTAGTAGATGTTGAGACGTAGCTGCTAGCTATTGTAGAAACCTTTATTAAAAAGGGAAGATTTTGAGTGGTTTTCAATGTGAAGAGAAAATAGAAATATGCGCAATTATTTCAATGAGGCCAAGTTTTCCTCAACCAATTATGAATCGTCCGAGTTTCAGATGCCCAAATCGTACATTCAAACAGTTTCATTTCTTGTTGATAGAGAAATCATTATGATAAGTTAATAATGAATTTATTTATTTAAATAATTTTTTTCAATAATTCAGTACATAGGACAATCTATACATATGAAGGCAGAAAACACGATTATTAGAGATCAATCTTACTAAAGATTTTTTGAGAAAGTTTGAGCTCTCTCTCTTTCTCTCTAAAAAAAGCTGTTTTTAAACATCTTTTTTTTTGTTTTTCTAGAATTAAGACCTAGAAATATAATTAAACTATGTAATAGTTAAGTGATATGAACAGAGCAAAGTTAAAACCTTAAGGTTACAGCGCACCTCAATCCTATATACTATGATATCTATGTCATTTTCTTTCGAAGATCATTGTTATTATCTGGATGGAAGGTAATATTCACTTCTGATGACTTTTGTTGCTCAGCAACGGACCGAAGAACGGATGTTGTGTTCTGACGATTGACCTGAAATCGGAAAGTTCAGTTGAGAATTTCTCCCTTATATTTTTTGTCTTTGATTATGTCATGGGCCATCTTGAAATTAAGAATGTCCTTGAGGAATGAACATTCGTGATTTCAGGTAGAACTGCACCAGTGCCCTCTAATCTATTCTTTGTGACCCTGACAATATGAGAAATAAATGAGCACGTTGTAGGGTTTAGAAATACACCAAATTTCGAGAATATAAGGTAAAACAAGTTTTTCGGCCAAAGCAGTTAAAAGGTAAGCGAAATACATGAGTAGACCCAAAGTGCAAAATTGATCAGCTGGACTGGTCAAAGCACGTATTCAGGGTGAAAACGATAACAAAGAACAGTTTATTATCTTTTTCTCTGGTGTAAATTCAATAACTTGCAGGGCACTGGTCACAGTTTTGGTCTATAAACTTGTGTCAGGAAATGACGTCCAACGTTTTTACGTTGGTAAAACACAAACGAATAGTGTCATAGAGTTAATAAAAACATTTCGTTTGTGTGGTTATGAGATGTTCTTCAGAGATTTGAAAACACTTACTTTGCACTTGTACAGTGAGTTGAGCCTATTGATATCGGAAGCAGAGAAATAAGTTCGTGGATAGACGATACCCGGGAAGTTATAGTGCATGATGGATGTTGGGTCATAAGCACCCATGTAGTAAGATGAGCTGAAATACTTCAGTCAGCTTTGAAAGCAAAAGCTAAAACTCACAATCTTGGATAAATTTTATAGTTGTAGTGATTGCTTAATCGTCCCACTCTTGGATCACGATCGTCTCTGAAGAAAAAAACTTTTTTGAAAATCATAAAAAATATTTTATGGGCTTTTAGCAGAAAGGGATAGCTTGCGATATTTGCAGACAATATATGGCCGGATGTGTCTTCTACTATCGCCCTGATTTAAACTATTCATGCGATTACCCAGCCTTGCAATTTCAAAATCTTGAAAGTTCATTTGAAAAGTTAGATGACTAAACTTCTCAAAAAATTTGCACTTTCGAAGGGTGATTGGTTGCATGCTAGAGGTTGATGACTATCAGAACAATATGAAGCAATGGACACCAAGCATGTCACAACATATCGGTAAAAATGAAAACACTTATCTTACCTTTGGTGTTCATGATAGAATCCGAGAATATGCATCAACTCATGCATAACAGTACCTCGACCATTGTATAAGAGACAGGAAGGATCCAATTTCATTCTGTA
Source organism: Auanema sp. JU1783 (assembly GCA_943334845.2). Taxonomy (NCBI): domain Eukaryota; kingdom Metazoa; phylum Nematoda; class Chromadorea; order Rhabditida; family Rhabditidae; genus Auanema; species Auanema sp. JU1783. The sequence continues at coordinate 552,560 of CALQYR020007211.1, read as the reverse complement.
ATTGTAGAGAACGATTAATCCAATCACATCATTGTTCTAATTTCAGGTTAAAACAACTTCATACCTGGTCTCGTAGTTGCCTTCTCTGGTACGGAACATGAAGCCGGTTTGTCGCCCGATGTATGAGAAACATCTGAGAAGAGATAGAATTAGATGAGGGCAATAAATGACAAGAAAGTAGCTAAAATAGGAGAAAAAAACGAAAATTTACCTTTCCAAGTTATAATACTTATTCACTTGAAGGTAGAATCTGTCTCCGGTTTTTCTTGGTCGGAAACGGATACAAGTGACTTTATGGAATTCCGCCATGGCTGATAAAATTACTTCTCTCTCTCTTAGGGTATAATGAGGAGCAATATCATATGGTACTTCTGCTCCTGGCCATAAGCTAAAAAAACAAGTTTTTGTTAAAGATAAAGTAATGAAAGTTTACTTCATGTTCCATCTTGAAGGGTGAATAGCTAATCTCTTTGATCTAACAGATGTTTCTTCAGTACTTCGAACTTGATTGATGGCCTGGAACGATTAGTATTGAAAGTATTTTTCTCACAAAAATATAATTTCGTAAAAAAAACACACAAACACACTTGAGATATGTGCCAATGAGCTTGAAATGAACTTACCAATAATAAATAGAGAATGTTCAAAACTGTTGAAAAAGACATTTTGCGCAATTCGTTGACAGGACTTGCCCACAGCAGTCCAATACAATCCTGATGAATAGCCACTTGCTGCAGTGATACTTAGCTTTCAAATGAATGAAATGGTCAAGAAAAGACCAGCACAGGAGATAGGACTGTCGTGCTTAGAGATCGACACACCTTATATAGTATCTGGAAAACGGGGTTCAATGGGAATAACTGCCGTCCAGGTCTGCACCACGGGACCGGAAGGAGGGGCGTTATAGAGAAAGTGCAGACGGTGTCGGCAGCAAAATGGCCAATTGCTCTCCCTGGTCTGATTTCTAGTAGTTAAGAACGATCTATATGTCTTCAGAAAGACAATACATAATAGGATGGTATAGAAAAAAAGGAGAAAGATTCCTTTTTTTAAAGAATTCACCTGAGAGACAAGTTGACCGCTTATGCTGCCCCCAGTGTGACAATGTTCAATGAGTCTTCAGATAATGCAAACGACAACGTGATTCACCTCAAATTCTCTTTGAAAGTTAATAGTAGGTGGTGTGGGTGTACTTCTGGAACCCAAAAACAGCATTTCTTTTAAAGAAGTATCTCACGTGCTCGATTTTCAATTTTCCAAACGATCCATTGTTATAAAACAGAAAACTCCTGGAGAGTTCATTGGATACAGAATCTATTCACTTTCTCACTACAGAAACTTTATAACAATCATTTATTAACAATTTGTTCACGACATATCTTGCAGTGCCTTAAACAGTTTGGGTCTAAGGGGCTGGTCCGAACACCTGGAATACAACAAAATTACAAAAAGAATGAAAAGCGATATGAACTTGAAGAAATGTTTGATAAGGTATAGTGGTTTCGCAAAACTCTCACACGACTTCTCAGCCAATATTAGATCCGCAAGACGATTGAGCTCTTCGAATTGCTTCTTCTTCCCTAAAAACTTGATCGTATCAATTTTGATCAGCGAAGGTAACCGTTGATTTTTATCAAATGCTCATAGATCTGAACCTTTGATGTTTCAGGAACCTTCAACAAAACGGCCAATTGCAATATTTCATTTAACGGCTCAGTCTGAAAATAAAAATTGGAATCTTTAAAAGTGATAGAGAAACCAGTTTTTTCCTACTAACCATTTTTATTTTTTCTGACAACATGCACATATACCGTATTCCCTTGTCATCCAAAGAGATGTTCTTGCTCTCAAACAACATGTCTTATTTGAAAGGAAAGATGAATCTCACATAAAGCTTCTCAGCCCATTTGACCCCTTGATGATTCGCTAACATAACAAATCCAATTAGCCAATCTTTGGAAGAACTTGCATATTGTTCTATCAAATTAACGACTGAAATTTTTTTTTGAAAGGATGTTCACTCGGAAGAAGAACCTTGATTTTTCAACAACAGATCTCTCGAATCGAACGTCTTCAGTTCGAGAGTGCAGAGCGTTACGGCCAATGACTTTACTTTTCCAAACTGTAAAACTTTGTTCAGACAATCAAGGGCAATTATCAGACCATTCCTGGAAAAGAAAATAATAAAGTACAGAAGGTACAATATAACCCACTTTTCTATCACAGACTCTATAATTGGATGAATGAACCTGTCTTTATTCGTGCAAAATTTGAGATCTATTAGTATTTTGTAAAACCTTAAGGCTTTCTCAACCCCATTTTCAGAGCTTAGTACTCTGTTCAAGGCAGCAACAATCTGTTCTTCTGTTACATTCGCTTTTCTAGCTGCAACACTCTTAATGGGAATACTCCGATCCCACATACCTAATCTAGTCGAGCCTCCAGAATCTTCATAATGAACACGTAACACCTGTTCAACTTGATCAACGTTGAGCTCTGTGGATAAAGCATGACTTGCAATTTTCACAACTCCCCAGTCCGGGATATCATTGTCTTTCCTTCAAGAATTCTTCATAAATGTAGTGCATGCACTGGTACAACCTTGCTTCTGATAGGGTTGCCAAGGTTTTCGTTATATCTTTCTTCGATAAGCTAACAAGCTCGGATATATTGAATGGTTGCCGTTTCAACGCATCACTACACTAGAATATGTGAAAAACATCACACAAATTGAGATTTCAGTATTACCAGTTTTCGTACGAACACAAAACGTTCCAGAACCATAAGATCTGAAAAGGCTCTGTTATCGATTAGTGCCGAGAATTTAAAAAATGAATGACAGTATGTGATTTTGGAGATGACGGAGAAACAAAGAAGAAATTGGGAGAAGCTCATGAAAAATTTTATTAAGGCACATAACAACTCTATTTAACAAACTAGTAAAATACCTATTCAAATATAAATCTAGTACATATGAATTAACATGAACAAGAAACAACTCGTACTATTCAACAACTATTTCTGATTTGTTGATGACCTTCTCTGAAATAAAGATTTTTCATTTTAGAGAACGAACAATCAAAGATGGTTATTAGGACCATCATACTATTTGTAATAAATTGAAAAAAATAAAATTTTTAAAATCTGTAACCACAAACCTGCTTCTCAACACTTTGAAACACGTTTCGAATTTTTTCATCCATCGGGAATGAACGTTTTTTCACTTCCTGCTCTAACTTAGAGATAGATTCCAGTTCATTTCCCTTATCTTAAAAATATTTTTTAAAACACTATGTCCTTATAAACTCACAATAAATTTTACAAAGCTCTAACAGTAAATCATTCAAATCGAGTGTAGAAGCTTTTTCATCTTCACTGAGACCCAAGAACAGGCCATGAAGAACGTCAGCCTTAATGTCGAAGTAAAAGCATTGGGAGATACTTAGACACTTACTCTGTTACTCCTAACACTTTCGATCATGAATTTCTTTATTTTACGTGAAGTTATGGTTAATCCTTTGCTCTTAAAGAAGAAATTATAAGAATTAACTTGAATCAATCATACTGCTAAAAGTTTTGAAGCTTCTTGGGCTAATCCTGCTCTCAAGAAAGCATATGCCGTATCAAGGATAGCGTTATTCTGTCCAACATAACTCCTCACTAAGTTATGAATGTTTGTAGCCATAGCACCGTCATTACTGAAAAGTAAACAGCAAGTTACTATTAGAGAATAAGAAACGATTACGCTTTGAAAGCAGCCTCGAACAGAACGAAATGTGCAAAAGGCACTCCAATCGCCTGTGATTCTTCACAAGCAACATTGAATGCTTCGGTTAATTTATTTCTGAAACAGAAATATACACGAGTTGTCATAATACTACTTACTCGGCGATCAATTTCTTGATTTCATCAAGTTTAACATGATGGACAATGTATCGTGCTGCTGCAGGTTTAAGACCAAATTTATTCGAAAGGTACTCAGTTAAGGCATTAAGTTTGGTTTGATCAACACCTTCCAACGATTTTCCAACCTTCAAAAACTAACAGTCATTCTCGAAGAAGAAATGAAACTCACAGCTTCTAGTGATCGACCATTGATAGTGGCTGCAGAAGTACGCAGATCTTCGCATATTTGGTCAGCCTTGTCAATATCCCCACTAACAAAAAGTGCAGATATGTAACGGAGAGCAAAACTTGATGACGTAAGTGTCGAAGGCCTGAGAAGCTCGAATTATTCGAATATGAAATAATACGGAACCTGATCTCCCACAAACTAGAGGTAGCTTCAATGTCCCTGTTATCCAAAGCTGCGTCAAGAGCCAATTGCCAAACTCTACCGGATAAAGCTGGCAGAGGTAGTTGCTCAGCCTTGAGCGTGTTTAAACACTTCAGAATGACTTTGTATTGAACTGGCTGGAGCAAGAAAAATGAAACTGACAAAAGTATGATTGAACCTCAGTTTGTAGTTTCTTGAACAGAACATCCTGCAAAGCTCCTACGACGTCTTTCGAGAACTTCGGGTCTGATCTTAACGTGTGCCATTCTTTTTCAAGCTTTTCTAAGCTTGTTTCTTGCCAACGAGCATACGTCTAAAGATGGATAAGTCAAAAATAAGTTTCTCAACGTACAGTGTTCTTCTTCTTCAACTTATAGAGGAGATTAGCTTTCTCATCCATTTTCGAATCTCTCAACGTTTTTTGTGCTTCAATCAATTCTGCTGACGGTATAGCGACATGTTCCTAAAACTGCTCTTAGAATCGAGTTGTGATTGGAACATACCTCTTTCTCTAGAAAGCCGACAAAAATTCTAGCTCTATCGTCATCCATAGCATCATTCTTGAGGATGTTGACCAAGTGATTGACAACAAAAAGTTCCTTCACTTTGCTATGACCTGAGAAAAATAAAAAAATTTTATTCTGAGTTCAACTCGATATAATTTACGGATGATTGCTATTATTATAGCGCTTTGTGTTTCGGGTTCACATAAGCCATTTTTTTATAACATTGATAAAGATTTACCTGGGAAGTTCAAAGCTATTAGCTTGGCAGTTAACTTCAAGTTGCTCTCATCTTCTTCTCGAGATCTATTCTTATTTTGGATTAGTTTTTCAAGCTGTTTGGAGAAACGTGAAATATTGAGAGAGCGCAGTTCTTCGCTGTAAGTAATACAATTTGTGTATAGATATTTCTATTTTCTACATACCTTTCAATTAACTGTTTCAATTTTTCTCCTGCCAAAGGATCAGTATGCGCCATAAGTAATCTTTGAACAAAAACAGTACCAAACTCTCTTCGAATATTGTTTTGGGGGATTTGAGAAAGCGCACTTTTTACAAGGTTCATGTCTAGAAAATGAGATAATTGCACGACATTTTGCTGATCTTCGCTAACCATATCCTCCTAACTTGAAGAGAAGTCCATAAAACTCAACACTGCTAACCTCTTTGGATGGAAATAGACATACGATGCCGATATTGGCCAAGGCCAAAGCTTTTTCATTGAAAGAAGCATTGCTATCGACGAGCTTAAATAGAATATGGTGAGAACTAAGCTGTGCACTTCACTTACAGGCTGATAAAGCTTCTTAGCTAATTTGTACCTCTGACTGGCTTGCGACACTAACTTAGAAATAACATCCTCGTTCGATCTGTTAGCGTTGAACATTTGTACGAACAGAGATGTTGGCAAACTTGATTGAAGTAAAAATTCATCAATATCTCTGAATTGTATTACTTTGTTCAACCTCGTATGAAAGATAACTCTACCCTATCAGTTCCTGTTCGTGTAATTTTCTAGCGACTTTCTTTGCTTTCTCCATAGTTACTCCGGAAGAATGGAAATACGAAACTGCTGATTCTCTCAGAAGATCTTCAATACGCCTAAAATAATATTACAGCCATACAATGAATCTTATACTAACGGTGATCGGAAAACGGGATGTAGAACACTATACATAGCTAGAGCGGCATAAATATTTCCTGATCTTCTATTTTTTCGAATCCTGGCAACAACTCGGGGATTATGATGATATTCAGTCAAAGAACTGCCATCAGGTGTTGTAGAAAGAGCAGATTTTATCTGTTAAAAATGAAGCAAAATAAGAAAAAAATGAGTATTATACTTCTTCAGCCACATCAACTTTGTGGAGTTCTAATAAATCTAAATATAAATCGAGAATGTACTTATTGTTTTCGATCTGAAATTTGCCAAGTTGAGAAGTGAGGGTTAGAAATGGTTCGTACCGTATGTGACTTTGAATTAGCAGGAATAACTTTAACAGCTCGAACTACTTCTGAATAATCTTCTTTAGTCAATGCTGCATTAGCAATGGAGTAACGAAGTTTGACATCATTAGCTGGATTCGAGAACTTCTGAAATAGTGGTAAGAAACCGAAATATTTTAATAGTTTTGATCTCACTCACCTCTAGAAGCTTATATGCTTGGTCGTAAGACCCGGTAGTGGCAACAGCATAGAGCATGCTTTGGATTAAAGTATCAGTGATAGTAGTTCCACAAGACTTCACATGATTAATAATATCTCTAGACAAAAAAAAATAAATCTCGAAACTCGATAGAACTTACATTACTCCTTGTACGTTGCCTTGTAAAGCATATGATCTGGATAATATTTCATACGTTTCTGTAGTGGGAACTATTCCAAGGTTTTCCCATTCTTGCAATGTTTCGACAACATTGATAGATTCACCATTATCCAGTCTAACACTTAATAAAGAATTTCTCGAGAGTGGTCCAATAGTAGCACCTGAGAAGCTGAACTTGGAAAATAACTAGAAATCAGCAAACCTCTTTCTTCGAGTAACTTGATGGCGTTATTGAGAAGTTCCTTTCTCTTATCTGTGGTTGTAGACATAGCTTTCTCCCCAAAAATAGATAAAACCTTTACATAATTTGCTTGAAATGTATCATTAAGTTTTAAGTTACCACAGAAGTTTCTCGATCAGTGAGAGCTGAGACATTCTGCTTAGGATCAGACAGCAAGGAAATAGCATAATGCAGAGTTGTGCCAAGAATCGCTGAATCTTTCCATTCAACTCTTAAATATTTATTTTCAAAACTTAGCATGCCTTACAAACACTTACACATCTATTAAATCATGGATTGATTTGAGATTCGACAGGCTTAAACTGTTTTTATACTTATTCTGCAGATTAATGTGCTCTTCCGATAAGTTCTTGAATGGAGTATTGTTTCTTCTACCGGGCCTCTGCGTGAATGTGGTAGAGTCCTTACTGCTCGCTGCGACAGCGAAAAACCTTCGCTGAGGAGTTAATCTGAACGATAGTCTTCCATAAAACATTTGGTAGAATGGAACTAACCGCCGAAGTCCGTTCCTACCAATTCCAAGCATGATCAGAGCTGAAGAGGTTGATTGCGCAGGTTTTGGGGAACACTAATGTAGAATGAAGGTTAAAAACCATCTAATAATCAAACAAGATAATTTGCTAGAAAGTTTATTGGTAAACCTATGAAAACAAGTAACAAGAATTAGGATAACAACAAAATGACCTAAGCGAATATTCTACATTCTATGATACATTTATATAGCACTACTTGAGTTGAGATACCCTTTTTGAAAGATTTTCAGAAATTTCCACACGATGTTGTAGACACCAGGATACCATTCTCTGAGCAGACTCGTAGTTTTTCTCTGATTCTGAAACAAATTAAGATAACTCTGATTTTTGACTGAGCCAAACCTGCTAAAGTGAGCCAAGTTGTTTGTATACATTTAGAGAGAGAGTTTAGTTGTTCTTCATCAACACGACATGGTTTTCTAAAAGGCGATGCAAGAATCAAAAAATAGAAATGAACTCACTTTTTCTTATCATATTTGAATTTTTCGAACTGCCTAGGTAATCTAGTGAAAGACGTTCGGCACTGAGAATCAATGACTCTCAGAAGTTCTGGGTTCAGGTTCGAGTCCTGTTGATGAAGAGTATGAACGAATAACAGAGCAAATCAAACCTTCTTTCTCTCCTTTTTAACTCCTCCACGGTTCTTCTCTCCGTACATACATGTGGATACTAATTGAGCAAATTGTTCGATATGTTTCAATCCATTCGTCTCACATGAAAACTGTTGGAGAGGAACTTTAAAGTGTTTTCCGGACACGGAAAGCTGTGAAGGAATTTGTAACTATCAAAGGAATGCTTGAGAAAACCTTCGACATCAGATCTTCTGCTTTTTCGACTTCGTCTTTCCGTACGTACATACAAATGAGATCGGCTAAGCTCGAATACGGATGCTTCAGAAGCTTAGTAAACTTTAAAATCGTTCCTGAACAAAAGTATATTGATGAACGAATCAACAAAGAGAAAACAATCTCACCGATTTGTTTGGCACTTTCTTTCTCATCAGGATTACTAAGAGCTATTTCTAAAATATTTTCTGACCCAGTGACATCGCCATAGCATGAGGCCAAGCGAGACCAATTAGTGAATGCTAGATCGAATTTTCTGAAAACCGTGATGATGAACTGAGTACGAATAAAAGCGCTTACTCTTTCTTGAACGATTCTGCAGCAGCTCGTAGAAGTTGTCCAACACTTGTGCTGGAATATCCTCTCGTTGAAACTACGTCGTGAAGTTTTTGGACTTCCTGGACAGAACCTATAAACAAGATACAGTTAAAAACTACAGACAAGCAAAACTCTACCTCTCTCAAAAGCTTCTCTATACAAGCTCAATAGCTTTCGATCAACTTTTCCAGCTGAGGACATAGCTGAGATAAACAATAGTATGAATTAGATATTGGTAAAAACTATCTTACGGGCTTTAGTAGTAAACATCTGTCTTACATCTTGTAAGATTTTTGTTCCACATTCCACGCCATCTTCATGTACTGCTCGTAATGCTAATTCTAATACAATCTCATCTTTGATAAATGCTCTTTTGTTTTGAGAAGCTCTATACAAGATGGGATCAAACTTGGAAAGAATGAAAATACTCACAGCTTTTGAAAATATCCTACAGCTTCCAAAGTTGTTGGAGAATTAATTACTATGAAGCCGAACAACTTATTCAAAAAAGGAGCGAGTTCTCGAGGAGAAGGCCATGCTTTCGCCAGCAGATGTTGAAGTTTAGGCATGTCCTATGAACGATTAAATAGAAAAAACAGTCGGGTAGGGTAAAAATACTTTCAAGTGGATGGCAGATTTAATCTCAGCGAGTGAACAAAATTCATTTTCATCATCCGTAATATTCAACTCCTCAGAAAGAACGATCTTGAAACAAAACGATAAAGAAACATCTCCTGAGTGCTCATACCTCTATTTGCTCCAAAACTTCTCCAGTGCCTCCCATTTCTTTGATATCAACTGTTGTCGGGATAAAACCATCATAAACATTGAAAGTTTCATTCCTAATTCAAAATACTTAAGAGATAAAGGATTCGCAAAAAAACCTTAACAAGTTGTCAATGAAAGACGCTTCTCCCAGTGTACTAATAGTCTCCGACGACTTCGAACGATCAAGTGAAAGTACACCAAAATCATCAAAAGAAACTCTGAAAACTCCAGTATGAAGTTGACGCATTTATAAAAACATACATTTCCGGCAAAGAAGGTTCTTTTTGTAGAGAGGGGGTGGTGGAATCGCTCCTTATAAACCAGTAACTGAAGAAGCGTAAAGGGTTAATGCTAAGAAATAAAAAGTTCTCACCTATCCCGTGTGATTGGATTAGATTCGCTCAAACTTGAGCTAGTATGTTTCAGCTGAAGACGTGAAACACGAACTCCATAATTATGAAAATATCTTAATAGTCAAAGAGTATGTTGAAGTGCTATGCTCTGCATACCTAAAAGCTCCGTTGATTGAAAAACGAAACATTTTTCCGCATACTACACACCTGGACTACCTGTTCATTCTTTTATTACCTAAATAAAACAAAACTGTAATATATAACAAGAAATTCTGAGCTTCAGAATATCAAAAGCCTGTGTTACGAGTGAAACAAGCTTGTTGAATTTTCTTCATTGGGTACGTAATATTTCGTTTCTTGCAAAGCAAAGGGACCGCCCGTGTGCAAATAGAGAAAGTTTATGTTCGAGCAGAAGTTCTGAATTCTATCAACTGAACACTTAACTTTTTAAAATTTGAGCTTAATTATTCAAATTTTTTTTCACCGAAAGGGATGGCTTGAACTAAACGTTTCAATCTGTTTGAGGGCTAAATATTGAATTATTTTTTTGATTATCATGTTTCAAACTTTTTCCCTTCGCACAAGTTTCTAAGCATTCCTCAATCGAATCGCCAACAAATTATTCTCCGCCTTTCACCATAAATAAGTTGTTTGTGATTTTGTGTGAGATAAAAATAAAAATCTTATCAAAGAAGCACACCTTCAATGTACTATTAATACAATTATTGGTACTATAGCAAAACGAAAATAGGCACAAGAATCAGCTTCAAGGAAAGAAGGATTATGCAGGTCGTGGAGACCTTTTACAAGCCTTTCACGAAGATTTGGACCATCTAAGTTGCAATCATAATCAGCACAGCAACAAAAATCGGTTCTTATGATGCTCTCTTCGGTAATAGATGGATACTTTGCTTTGAGGAAAGCAAAGAAATCGTACTTAATTGAATTTTGAATCAAACTTCCTCCATGGAAATTAAACCTGTCCGTATATTGAGAGTTTGGTTAATGACATGCACTTGTTCCTGATTCCATAAATTTCACAGGTGCTACGTAATTCGCACTTTCTCTCTATGCCTTCTGTTACTTTGCCGGAATTATTAAAAGCTACGTAATGAAACCAGCATTCCTGAAATGAATTTACCCAACTGCCGAACAGAAGATAGTCCCATCTAAGGTTGATTGAACTATTGTTAATCACCGTATTGAAGCGAGAGCAGGTCACACTGTCACTACCTAGCAAGTCATCAGATTGTAAACAGCGGAGATTAGCAGTAGCCGTACTTAATAGCCAGCTTATTAAAAACCAGAGCATAACATAAATGAATGAGCATGTCAATAGTACCGTCACTGATGTGCGTGGCAACAACAGTCAACGTGAGGTCCACGTAATATATGAGGGAAAGAATTAAGGGTGTAATGAACAACAATTCCATTTTCAAAAAAAACTTAGCGGTTGTATATTTTACAATGAAGCATCAAAAAACCATCTTTGACTGATCACAGAATGCAAAAACCTCTAAAAGATAAAAAAAGCTTTTTTTATAAATCTTCATTGGAACAGAAAAAATAATCGAACTAGCGCAATCTATATTCCAAATTGTAACAAGGTATACGAACTAGTTTAAAAACAAGAACCCGATTGAGAGTGAGTTAAGATCTTTCAAATAACAGTAACAAGATTAAACAATTCAAAAGTTAATAACAGGTTTTTAGGCTCACGCCGCAGTAATGCTTTCTTTCCTAATTTTTTTAATATCCTCTCTTAGCTTTGATTGGATAGTGTAACCCTCGCTTTCACTATTAATAGGATCATTTTCTGACAGCCTCAACATACCATGAGGAAGGTAAAGCCATTTCCTGAAACAAAACAGGCAAGATTAGAAAGTATGACAGTAATGATACCTAGCGAAATCTTCGTGTTTCCCGATGATCTCCCATAACTTGATTTTCAATTTGTCATCAAATTCTAAGCCCGATTCTAGGAAACGCTGGTATATCTTCAAAGACAGTGGACCAGCGTCATGAACTTCTGCAAATAGTTGGTGTTAACAACAATTACTCTGATTATTAAATATTATGTAAGATAACGTACGGCAGAGGCGGATGCATTCGTTTTGTAAAGAGTCAACAACAGCTGTATCAGATGATAGAGAAGAATGAGTTAGCAAAAAATCTACATAGTTGTAGAGGAACTCTTCATCGAGCTGAACAATGAAATGAACGTAGTGATTAGGAAACAACTAACTCGTTTGAATTTCAAAGCATTCATTAGTTTGTAGGAAGAGACGAAATCAGAGTTGTTTATAGCTTCCTGAAGATCAAATCTTATTAGAACGCATTTGTGGATGATATACTTTGTGACTAGAGTAATATTTCAGTGTGTCATCGTATTTTCTGGCTGATAACAGTACGGCGCAGTATAACGTATGGACACGAGACTTGCTTGTAAAGTTCTGAGCTTTATGTAAGACTGAAAAATAATATAAGAATCGGAAAAAAACTTATGCTTACTATAACTTATCCTCTTGGTAGACAAGTCATCGTTTCTGTTCAAGCAGTGCCGTAGTAGAGCTACAATCCCGTTTGAACAAGAGAGACTCGACTGGAACTTCATCCAGGTGTTGACGCCTTCTTCTAACCCGATTCTGCAAAAAAACACTTATTTTGGGTAACAGAAATTCATCATACTTTTTCAAGACATTATTTACAAAAACAGTTGTTAACGTTTCGTTAACATGCAAAGATAGAATGTCTAGTTTGATCAGTGTTCGCAGCAACTCCATACTTTCATCTACTTTCGCTACATCGAGCTCTGTTAGTTTCTGAAATGACAGATAAGTATTCAAGTCGTGATGAGGTTAATTGAAAGATTCCAACCTCGAAAATTTTATAAAACAATTTGTTGTACTCATGTAAAGTGTCGAAGAATGTGTCATACGTAACAGTTGCTGAAGAAAAGAAGTTCTTCTTTCTCAAAAGTGGAGAATGTTGAAAATACCGTTCGGAAACATTCCTTTGAGTTCATATGAATACTCAATTAAACGTTTAATAGAAAAATCCGTATTCTCTTGAGCAAGTCTTCTCAAAATCGACAAAAGATGATTGTTTTTCAGAGGAGAAAATGATTCTCCGTGTCTCTCCGCCCAATCATTAGTCTGTGATGCCCTATATAGCAATCATAACAGAAATTACAAAAAAAAGTAACTCACAGTGAGCCTAGAACCTTAGTTACCGTAGGCCAGTCTTCAAGATCTAGAACAAGCTCAACTAGCAGAGAACCTATTTCAGCGTAATTAGTATCTTTCGGCCAGCCATATCTATCGAGAAAAATTACAGCTTTAGATGCATCCTATAAAGAAAAAATGTAACGTTTTTCGATCAAAAGCTCCATACTCTTTCATCTACTATCGCTTTCAAACGTTCATAGGCAGGAGCTACAGTGTTCGTCGTTGAAAAGGGTTTCTCTTGTTGAAAAAATGTGGTGTAATGCTCCCGCAGCCAACTAAACCAAAACCAATTACAAGAATATTCTCAACATAACTTACTCTCGTAAATTGCTTGAAGTTGGAGACGTTCTCTGATGAAAAGGTACAAGAGCTTCTTCTTTCTCTCTGATTTTAAACCACATATGGAATAATTTCCAAACGACTTCATCTGACACTCCGTAACTTTTTAAAACTTTAAAAGTTTTGTTCAGTTTCGTTTCTCTCCTGGACGGAGTGCTTGTGTCTGGAGAACGCGTGAGTTTCCAAAAAAATCTAGAACAGTTTACCGAACAGAGGTTGTAGAACCAGATTCATTAGCTCATTTCCTAACACGGTGATATCATTATAGCCCATTCTCGAGCACCGAAACAATATTTTCAACCGCTCGTTGATATCGTCCGTACTGAAATGAGAACTACTCTTTACTAAATCAAGATCAGTGATCATACGAAACTAGCAAAGGTAGAAGAAGATGTGGTCTTTCCCGATGATGATCTACCACATCAATAAAAGCCGTCATATAGTCAATTCTTTGATCAGAACTCAAATCCTTATACATAAGAGCAGCATGTAACAGGTTGTCATGGAATCTAGATCTAAATGCCCCAGTAAACACAATTCAAGTTTCAACTAACCCTATAGATTCGGTCTTAAAAAGTGCTACAATTCGTCGAGCTATATCGAGCACCTGACCGATAGGAACTTGATTACGGATAAGCTGATGACTCAATCTAGCCAGAAGTTGTTCCATTATTTCTGAAACTATTGGTTTGAATGTTCAAAAAAATAGTTTTACTTGATCGCTGTTGATTTTTTAGACATTCCGAAATACGCTTGATGTCTTCCAATAAGCATATTGTAGTATAGAAATGATCATGAGATATATTTCTCTCTATTTCACGGATCAACAAATGAAAAAAACCTTTAGGATGCGACATCGTGTTCATAATCTAAACTACTAAATAAACGAAACATGGAAGCGTGTACCTGCTCTATAAGAAGATTGTTTGAAGAAACATCATCTCCAACACTTGCCTCCGACAATAGGAAAATTGTTTCAAACAAGTCATTCGCAGATATGGTGAGCTTTTTGTTTTTGCCAAGAGATCTCCTTAGAATCTTCAACCAAACACTAAGAGATTACAAAATTCTTATCACCTGTCTTAAACGAGTCGTATCTCCCCGAAAAGCTGCGGCTCTAGCACAGGCTCCATTAGCGAGAGCTTGTGCCTGCTCATCAAACTTGGATTTACTTTTCTAGAGTCAGAGCATGATGAAGGAAATGAATAGTATCTAACTTCTACTAAAGAATCAGCTTTCGTATACTGACCACGAACAGCAAAACAATATACAAGTGATTGATTACAAATGGAATCAACAATGCAACCATTCCGTGCCATCTCGTAAACCTTGGATGACAAATTATGTAATAATGAGCTCACACAAACCAAGTTTCGACATGCGTCAATGTCTCCTAAATGAGCTGTTCTTTCCAGAAATAACTGGAACGTCTCCTGGTTAGGTTCTAGACTTCTTAAGTGTCAGTTTTGAAATTCCCTGTTGTATTCTGATGTAACTTACAAATCTTCTGTAAGGTAGGACAGTTCTTCTTCAACGGAGAAGTTAGTCCTGTTCTCGAGCATAGCTCTCAATCTCGAATTGTATGCAGTAATACTTATGGGAATGGCTATAAAACAGTACGAAAGCTTTCAATTAAATATTTTTTTACCATTTTTGATAAGAACATCCCACAATCTATTCAAAATCATCTCTCGAGTTTTCTTATTAGCATTAGACATTGCATTTCCACAACTCGATAAAATTAAGGAGAGCCATTGGTCAGGATACTTCCCTAATACAAAACGTAGAGACTCTAAAACGTAGAGCGATTTAACAACTTTGAGTCTTTCGAACCATTGTTCTTCTCCAACTCTTTGACGATATTCTCGAAGAAAGAGCCACCAGAAACTCTACCACTCACAATGAGACTTTGCTTTAAATGAGCCAAATGGATTTCTGGTGAGACTGCTTTCTTGTCCTGAAGTCAGTATCGTGGCTACTCATTAGATCTATATTCACGAACTCTTCCGTATTTTGATACTACTCCACGAAAATCTTTTGTTCTAAGTAGAAGATCATCTTCTGTTCTTTCATCAAGTCTATAACCAATAATCTCATTTTTATTAGGCTTCAAAAAATATATACAAATTAATAAGACAACGTACTTCTCAGAAAACCGTACAAATCTCCGATAGTGCGTCAGATGAGCTGAGCGAAATCTATGGAAACATCGTGATAAAGGTATCATATAACTGAAATACGAATGAATGCAAAGTGTATACAAGAAAATATGTGCTCTGACAAAGAGAACAGTTTTGTTAGAGAACTCGCTTTCAGGGTAAGTATTTAGTAAAAAATATTCACAAAACTCAGTACATACAAGTAGATGAAAAACTATTCTAGTATAATCCAGTATACAAAAAGTAAAGATAAAAATGATGAGCATTTGAATAAAGTTAGCCGTCACTGTCAGTATCTCTACGACCAATACGTAAAGAACGGCGAAGAGATGAAGGAGTGTTCATTTTCTCACTTAAAATCCTGCTAACCCCTTTGAAGCTCTGTAAAGACAATTTCAGTGTTGAAAGGTAAAGGATACATACTGTTTTTGCTGGTGTATCAGTGGGTAAAGATTTCAATGAAACATTGGATTCGTCTAGCTCTGGCAGGTACTCCTGAGGACAGTCTGTTACAAGATTTCTGATTTCATTCTTTTGGATTTCATTCATCTTTTCAAAAAAGTGTTGATTCTGCATTATGAAACTGAATGAGAAGATTAGATTTAAAAAAATGTCCTCCTATTACTTGTAGAATTGTTCCGCATTTTTCATTTGAGGGCTTCGCATATCGACAAACTTTATATTTTTTGTTTTATGAGGAGTGCTACTGCTTTTGATGACTGGATCCTCATTTTCGTTACCAGATTCTTCGGAGCTAGAAGCGAAAACTAATTTATTTCCTTTCTGCATATTCGGATTTGAGAATGATCCATCCTTAGCCGCAATATAGTCTTGAGAGGCTTTGGATAACCGTTTCTAAAAGGATAACACAACTGTCAAACATTAGTGCAAGAACAAACCTTTTTCTTTAATATCGAGTGGGGTGCAGGTTGAGTACTTGTATTGCAAACAAATTCGAAGGTAGAACTTTTAGGTGACTCCTCCTGAAGACGTGAAACATCACACTATGTCGAACGATAATATTTGAATACCTTGTTACTACCTACAGATTCGCAGGTCTCAGGAATGGAATCTTCGACATGGAAACGTACAGATCTGTTCCTCCCGGGAGTGCCAAACAAGGAACACCTTCTGGGTTCGGGTTCATTAGCTTGATTCTGGTTTTGGTTTCTCATGAAGTCAAAAACCTAGGAACTTGAAACGTTTTCAGGAAGATAAGGATAAAGTACCTTTTGCTTATCGGCGTCACTAGTGTTTTTTGCAAAAACATTTATTCCAAGAGGTAGCAAAGACATTCTAGGAAGATCCACCTTCTTCTTGCTCTAAAATGTTAGGAAAAAGATGAAGAAAGGAAACAAATCGCTTACTCTCATACTAAATCTACCCATATTTTCTATTTGAATGTTTCCACTTTTGATCATTTGTAAGCTTGATGCACTGCTTTTAAACTCGAAATCCATTTTAGAAGATCTAGGTGTGTCTCTTGGAACGGATCTCACACTATTACTAACTGAATCGGACTTTTTCGCTGAACCATGCCTTAAGTAAATTAGTTGATTGACACGAACTATATTATAAACATACACAACACTTTTTGTGATCCCTGCTGACGGTTTTAGTGGAGCTTTAGAAATGATGTCTTTAGTTCTCACTCTATAATTTGATATTGAACTCGAACATATACTGAAAACTTACGTTGGTGGCATTATCTTAGAGACGCCCGGAGAAGGAACTTTGGCTCTTTGTAAAGACATTTGTCTAAATAACAACAAAATATAAACATATGAAACGAAAGCCCTACGCATAAAATTTTTGAGTTTCTTTCCGGCGTTGTATAAGTTCCTCTTTACTCATTGGTTTAGTGATTTGGCTAGTACTGACCTTCTTAATCGGAGGTTTTGAGCTAAAACAAAGAAAAATTGAAACATAGATACACTAAATGGAATAAAAAAGTAACTTACACCTCTTTTTTTAAAATGCGACCCATTTACAGATTCTGTTGAAGTTACAAAGTATTATTAACAACAATAACACAAACAAACGCGCATTCAAAATATGTAAATTCGCGCGTGTCATATAGAGCGCGTCTAAGCCTCAGACCTTTAATATGCAAACAGCCTATTTACCTGTTTCTCATCACACAGCGGGTCTTCTATCCTCGCTCAGAATAAATAGATCCAGTCTAAAAAACATAATAGTAAGGAAAAAGAATCATCTGAGGAGAGATCACACAAAAAACAAATTTGAATTTATTTCCTTTACAAATGTATATCTGGTAGAAATTACAAGCAGAGATCATTTAGAACCTGAGCTATGATACTTTACTAACATTGTATCACGTACTTATTTGTACTATAAAATAAAACCGTACTCTTAAAAACCTACAGAAATCACTACTGTATGAAATCTCAATTTGTTTTGATGTTTCACAAGTTCGGAAGCTCTTCATTCAAGTTTTTTTTTGAAAAGTCCTATGTCAACACAGGTATTATTGTAAGTATTATTGAAAATCATTTCATCTTAAGCTTTTTTAGACTTTTCTTATGAGCACTACAAGCTTTACTTCCACCGCCCACTCTCAACTCAAAGTTTCTTTATTTGGGAATTCGAGATTTGAATGGAATAAAGAAAAGTCTCAACCATCGGATGCTTACGATTTTTCCGTACAGGTTTTAATTATCTTTTATTTCGTTTTTTCCAACTTATTTCGAGGTCGGTTTTCCAAATCCATAGAGCTCAGTATGTAGAATTTTGAAAATTTCGTGCATTGAAACACAGTTCTTTCTTCTAATATAGTATTCCCCAAATAGGCATATAAGCATGTGTTTGCATATTTGTATCAATTACTCTATATGTCAAACTTCCGGTGTCTTATATGACCACCTATGCAGATATATTTGTACGAGCGTACTCTCTGATTTTTAATAGGCGATATAACTCTGTTTTTTAGGAATGGACAGATGTCTTCTGGTTTTCATAATTTGTTCTTCAATCTCGCCAAGTTTTCATCAAGCTCTCAAAGTCTGTGATTACTTAAAAATGATAGGAAGGACAAGCTCGGACTGTTCGCTTGAGAATGATTCCGGTAAGAACATTTCTTTTCTTCAAATTTAAAGAACTGCAACCTGTCTAGATAATAGCACACTGAGCCCTTTAGCATCCATTATATCAAGTATAGAAAAAGACGAGAACAGAAGACAACTATCTTTGAACAAAATCCAACAGCGTCCAGAGAGATTTTTCAACTTTGAAGTATGCATGGGACCGGAGTATAATGTATTTTAATCTATTGAAAAAGCTTTTCATCATTCTTCTCGCTTAGGATTGTCGTTTCGAGAAGATGTGCTCTTCTAAGTACAGTTGCCTTAAATCAGGAACAGGAACTCGATGCTGTTTGAAGCCGTCAACAAATCATATTCAACCTAAGTAATGCTTGGTCTACTCAATATGTAATGAATAAAATCCCATTTAGACAGGTTTACAAATGTCCATCCACTATTGAGATGGGGTATGTATGCTTACCATGGAGATTAAAACTTAAAACGACTAGCTGGTGCTACACTAATAATGATTGCGCCAAAACATCACCACAGCTTTGTTGTGATACAGGTTAGCTTCTTAGGGAATAATGTAACATTCCGCTTTCTCAGGCTGCGGTTTTAATGTTTGCTTACAAATGAATGGTCTTATTGTGGACAACGGCAAGTAACTTACCTTTTCTCGTAAAGACAAAAGTTTTTTCAGCCATGCGTTTCATCACTAGCGACGACTGTCCAGATCCTAACACTATGCAAATGAAATGCATACCAAGTTATTGGAAACATACAAACTGGTGCAATTATGACCATGAGTGTGAAGTTAGTGCACCTTTTTTTGACCTTATATATCTAATGTATTATTCCAGACAGGCAGATTCCACAGAACCGAATCGCCTACAGTTCGGCGTTTATGCTGCCCCACTCCTTGTGGTTATAACACCTGCCTGAACCTTGCTTCCGGCGTTTACAGTGTAGGTAAATAATAGTCCAGCTTCTGCCTGTCCAGTTGAAACTGGAAGGATCTATTCGTTTGTGCTCCTTACAAAACTAGTGTTGTAACCAGTATATTCCGTTTATCTGTAAGTGTAGTCTAGTGATTTTCCTAGTGTGAGTTGTCGGATTGTTTAGACGGAAAGACCGGTCATCAGATGATTTCTTTTCTCATTCATTAAGTTGACTAATCAAATAAATTGTCCTTTATTTTTCCGCTTCAGTATTAACAACTTATTCGTTGGATATCTCGAATAACTGTTTAGCCAACTGAAGTAGTTAAATTTTATAAAGTATACCAGTTGTTTCTATGAAATAGAAAGTTCAACTATCTGTATCTAACATGAAAATGTTTTTGATCCTTTGCTCTTTTAATAAAATGTTGATTCCGAAGATAATAGCGAGAACATAGCAAAATAAGAAAACAAAGGTTTCGCGAAGATGATACTCTGGACACCAGACAATGCCTCCACTCACGGGACATACGCTGAAAGACATAGTTTGAGTTTAAGATTTATAGAAGCTCAAACATCAGGGCTTTAAATGTTATATAATAAAATTTAAACCATTACCTGTGGAAGACACCTGTTCTTTTTTTTCCGGAAACGGCAAACTAGACTTTAAAGTGAGAACAATACAATAGAAACGTTATTCGTGGACAATTGACTTTCAAGGGAACCTGATGTTTCCTTAGACTATATCGAAGAAAAGATAAATAAGCAATAACAATCGTTTCAGCACTTTTTTCATCATCTCACTCAGAAAATCATGAAAAAGCATGCCAAGTTAAATCGAAACATAATAGTGAATAAATCGGATTCGGACAATGTCCAATGTACCTGGTTGGAAGAGTGAACTAGAAACTATAAGGTTCGGATTATATGGAGCACGGAACCCGAGAACTGAAGAGATATATGGCTGCTCAAAGGGAGTTAGAGACAAACATATTTTGAGTTTTGATATGTTCTGATTTTCTATTCAGGCATTTAAGTTTGAGCTAGACTTCCAATCAACATCAACATGTGCTCCAGGAAACTGGTCAGTGTTGAAGTTGGGCGTGCTAAACAATTTGAGCCATTAAGAAACACACAGCAGACATCAGTATTCTATTCACGTAAATCATATACAAAAAGGTGAGAGAATCTCTCTTTTGATTTGGTAAAGCAAACATCCGTATGCTTTGAAAAGAGCGTCCGGTTGCCGTCCATCAACTACAAAAGGCTCCAGAATGCCTTCAAGTGACAGACTGACCGAAGCTTTAGCTTCGTGGAAGTAAAATTTTCTGAGAAAAGTATTCTTTAATTATACTGAATTTTCCCAATTTCCCACAAAGTCCCTCAGGTTTCTCGTCTGTCCACTTATCACTGATTTCTGCTTAACCTCCGAAGTCTGAATTAAAAGACAAGGAAAGTCATCTTTGACGATCCCATAGTCACCAACTTGAAACCACCAGAAATCCACTAGTTCAACTGTGCCGATCATTTCATATTTACGTTTTTCGATTGCACTTTTCCGGTTACAGAAGGTTTGAAACGTTTCGCTAATTGATTAATCTTGTTTATTCTACCCTATTCTTGTTCTCACCTTCAGATTTTGGAGTACACTCCGCCCTCCGACTTAATTTTCTGGCTCATTCAATGGTCACTCTTTATCAAAAATGCTACGGAACTGATTGTTAGCTTAGAATCCAGTCTCAATGTCTCTTGTTTTCTCTTCATTTTTCTTTTCCTATTTCTCTCGTTTGTCTATTTCTTCATTTTCTTGACCCAGCATTTATATGTTTGCTCTTGGTTCAAGCTCCAGTTCGTCTCAGTGTCATATCTGTGTCTTGATTAATTTTCATTTGATTGTTTTTTCCAATGGTTCTTAAAAATCATTTCTCCCCAAATAGCATATTCGTAGTCATTATCGGGGAATTCTCTTTTCAAATCATATTTCCCTGTTCCAAGAAATATCTGTCTGTCCTATGTAACTCACACTTCAGCTGATTTTCGTGAAAACTTATTCTGGTTAATTTTACAAACTAGTCAAGTGAGATCCAGTATTAATACCTGAAAAGTGGAATCATGCTTTTCCGGTCTACATTGCCTACTATTATCACTGCTTGATTTTCGAACATCGTGAAGCCTCTCATACTCTCCACTTTATTTTTTTCTCTTTGAGCATCTTCCCAATATGTTTCACTCGTCTTCGACATTTTGTTTTCCAATTATTTGTCAATATTGACAAACACTGGAGAAAAATATTAATGACTATGAAAAAATAGTTTCAGCTTAACTCTTAGCTCTTCGAAATTCCTGGAATTATTTCATTCAAAAATGTTTCTATTGGCTGGATTAATGTTTTTAGCTTCAGCTGAAGCAATGTCAGTATGTGACTATTATCAGCAGTTAGGTAAGTATATTTTATTCTTTTCCTTCACCAGTCTTTCAAATTACCAGGTATTATGAAACCAGAGTGTGGCCATACTCCAGCACCTATTGTCGTACCTAGATCTGCTCCAGTGTTACCTCGTAAGATTATTAGTATTTCACACTTTTAAGCATTGTAACAGGGTTTGAATCTCTCCCACTTTGTAAGCATTACTTCCATTCCTGTATGTCATCTTCACGATGTGAGTCTGGAACTGTCTGCTCTAATGGAGCAGGCCCAGGCAGTTGTTGTACAGATCCTTCGAAATCGCGGTTCGAATTAGTAGTTTCAGAAAAAAAAAAACTTAGCATCTGTGATTTCAGTTGCCCTTCAGTGACAGCTCTTAATATCAACTGCAGAAAAACAAGAGGCGTGAATTGGTAATTCAAGTATAAGCATTCATACCTAACATCTTCGTTCAGGTGTAATACTGATTATGAATGTAGAGGAACCTCTACAATACCATCAATGTGCTGTCCTACAGGTTGTAATTACAACATGTGCATCCATGTTGGCATATCGCAACCTACAAGCTATTTAAACCGCATGAGTACGTGAGCATTCGAAAATATAAATAAAACTGTTTTACAGCGTTCTCGTCAAGAGCGATGAGCGATGATGTTTGCCCCGATCCATACACATTGAACGTCAAATGTTTAGCCGTACGTACTACATCGTGGTGTCACTCAGATTATGAATGTCCTCACAACTCGCTACACATAAGGAAGTTTGTTTTGAAATTCTTGATTCTGAATGATCAAGTTTCTTCTAGATGCTGTCCAACACTATGTGGCTATAATACGTGTGTGATAAAATATAATGGATTGTGGCAGATTGCTTGATCTCTGAAAAATGGAAAAAATTATTTATTGTTCTTCTTTCAGTTGATTTTAATAAAAAGTTCAGCCACGTATTCACTAATCATAAACTGATGTATCAAACTCGTGTTTATTTTCATTTTTTCGTTTTGACGCGCTAGATCGGTTGAATTTCTTTAGTACAAACAAACACGATGAAGTCCAAATGATATGAGTACGTAATCGAATATAATAACTTATGAGAAAAGTGAAAATAAATTCATAAAGCTTAACTTCTGATAGATTTTGATATAATTGAGATTCGTGATCAGAATCTTTCAAATTAGACGCATTCATCCGAAATCACGTGGAAATTTCACGTGGCTGATTCATTGCTAAAACAACTCCACGGCCAAGCGGTCGCGATGACTGACAAGGTAACTCTGTAGGATATTTTGGTTTAAGCTCTGGTTCTAGATGTATTCAGAAACTCAAGACGAGCAGGATGAGAAGAGATATTTGGAAACTGGTTCTGACACAAACAAAATACACGTTCATGTATCCTTTCTTTACAGAAACCAAAAAGCATGAGGCTCCCGTTTCTGGTCTAGGAACCAGTGAGTGCTCAGTGACTATGCCAGCAGGATCAAAAAAGCAGAAAAAGTCCAAGAAACCAAAAAAATTAAAGAAAAGACGGATTGCTCACTTCAGGTGACAAACTTATTTGAAGTTGATCAATACGAGAGCGTTGCAGAAAACGTGGATCCAAACGTCATCGTAACATGGCTGTCGTTTTTGCTTGCATTAGTTTAGTTTGCTTCTTGGGGGCTGTGATAGTAGGAATCATAATTGCGTTAAGTGCCTAGTAGCGTCCTTTATATTTAACTAACCGAAAACTTCACTGAATAGTCTACATCCCATATGGTTTACCTTGTCAATAAAATTGAAAAAACATAATTGCAACTGTTTACACTGAAAAGATAAGGCCTATTTCCCTGAGCACTAACGCTCAATGTTTTTTTTCAATACTAAAAGCTTTCGATCTTTAATCTCTACGTGATCTCTAATAGTAAATGTCCGTCATGTTACCACACCAGAGTTTATGAGGATTAGTATCATCGTTCATAGACAAAGCACTTTCAACAGTCGAGTCACTATTTAATACCTTGAGCTTGAAGTGTGATTACTCATTACAAAAATATTAATATCTCCACTAACCACTGTGAGCCTAGAAAAAAATAGATATGAGAATATATTTCTAATTTGTTCACTAGCCCAGAGTTAGCCGAATATGAACCCCATTTAATGAATCCGGTTGACAAGAGGGTGGAAGGTGATCGTCTAAAACCATTCCTATTTCAACAATAGTTCTTTTTTAGTTTTTTTTTATTTTTCGTAGAATGAATTATCGCTAAGTATCGTTGTTTTTTAGTCTTTCGCCTGTTTATTTTCATTGTTATAGAACTGTCAAGTTTTGAAACACCCAAATAGCTCTACTACTATCCTAACCCAGTTTTCTATTACCATTCATTTCCCAACCCCGATTAAGATATCAATTTAAGTTAATGAATTTGTACATCAGATTCGATCAAGAGTAGCCCAGAAAAGAAGCCTCTCTAGCTTAGCTAACCTAGCGGTGTACCTAATGCGATTTAGCAGTCAACGTGATAATTTCAGTAGTAAAACTAGCATTTCTCTATTCTTTCTAGTGTACCTTTCGTCGACCAACCTTTCAAAAACCGTATATGAACAACAGAAAACAGAATTTTACTATTTTCTTACAAAACTAGGCAAATGACCTCGTCATATATAATGTGATTGACATCCTTTATAAGCAAAGTTATTTCTTTTTCCCGAGCATTTTGTTCGTTTAGGCGAAGAAGGATTCTCGGCAGGAACATCCAGTCAACTCTGACTTGAAATGCTGCTGGTAACTCTTCTTGATTTTGAATGTTTAAAGTTTCAATGTTTTCAGATTTTTCTGTCAGCCTCTCTTTTTTTATTAGTAGACGGCAGAGCTACATCAAGTACATTCCTTATATATTATTGAATTCGTATTTAACTCTTTCAGCCAAGCCCTGTCTTGCTAAGTGTCCAGCTGATCATCATTGCGAATGGAAAACTCTTTCTGATTCAGAATGCTACAATCCACCCTGTGGTCAACAACCAACTTGTGTTCCCAATGGTAAAACTCTCTCAGTTCTCCCATGAATTGTTTTCATTTAAGTTCCTACTCTGTCTTGTGCAAATGTACTATGTAATATTGGTTACAAATGCCAAGAATCACCAACAGGTCCCTCATGTGTAGAAGCTGAAAGATGCGCAACCACTGGCTGCCCAAATGGGTTCAAATGCGACACATCCGTCTTTGAGGTTTCGATGAACATGTAAATTTACTCAATCCAACTCAGCCTGGTACTTGCATTCCTGTAATCACATGTGCCTCCACTACTTGTCGTCCCGATTCAATTTGTCAAGATTTGCCGAATGAGGATGCTACTTGTGTCCCAGGTAGTTTGAAAAATCATCAAAGAGAACCATATATTTAAGTTGATCCTATAACATGCGCTACCATCTTGTGCGCTCCAGGCCATATGTGTGTCGACGCGCCCTCAGGAAGTAAATGCATACCATTTACTACATGCAAAACTAGCACATGTCCAAGAGGAAAAAAATGTGTCGATAATCCAGGAAGCGTTAGTAAAGTTATTATAAGTTTTTTATAGAACTAATTTAAGTCGGCCACTTGTAAACCAGTTGTGACTTGCGCGTCCACGTCATGTCCGTTCGGAAGTACTTGCATCGACTTCCCTGATCAGGATGCTAAATGTCAAACTTCCAATACATATGGTAAATATTTCGACAAGGTATTAAAGCTTCAATCTTGTAGGTAACACGAAGAAGTGCACAGCCAAATGCTCTCATGGTCAGAAGTGTGTTTTCCGACCAACTCCTGATTCTCAGTGTTACAACCCTCCCTGTGCTGATGTCCCTACTTGTGTCTCAGGTATAATAAAGGATAACTGGCCAAAAATCCTTTAAAACATTCAAGCACTATCTGATGATGAAACATCCTGCGATCAAAAGCAATGTTATGCAGGATATAAATGTGCTGTGCAACTCGGTATTGCACGATGCGTACTCCATCGAACCTGTGAGGAATTGAATTGTCCCTCTGGGCAGAGGTTAGTGTTTGAGGATCGAATGAACAACTTTTCCATAGCTTCGCTGGAAATATAAAATGATTAAATCAATCGAATTCAGTTTCGGTTTATTAAAACTATGAAACGTTATTTTAATGCTTGATTGTTCTCGAAGGGTTCGATCAGTGAAAATAATCTTCAATAGTTTTAATTTTCCAATGTTGAATGAGATCATCTTTGCACAGTTTAGAGCAATATATTCTGTGATTTGAAATTTCTCATTTTAGATGCGAAGATGTACTCGATAACGCGAGATGCGTTCCGATCAGAACATGCCAAACTTTACGCTGCCCAGCTGAACAAGTGTATGTGCTTATTTCTACTACTGATTAATAAAAAAACTCCAGTTGTTCGGAACCAAACGGACAAAATGCTGTGTGCCGACCAATCCAAACTTGTACAACTCTCTTGTGTAACTCGAAACAAGTATGTCGTGCCGGTAACGGAAGAGAAGATGCAGTTTGCGTTGACGGTGTCGGTATGTTTCTATGACATTCGCTCTTTGATTAAATCTTATAAATAGCTGTCAACCCTTGCGCTTCAACAACATGTCTTAGTGGACAATCTTGTCAATCGATTAATGGAAAAGCTCAATGTGTCCCGAACGGTGAAGTCTCCACTCCAGCTCCAGGTCAGTTATTTCCTTTTGGAAAACTAACTGATTATTGATATTCAGCGGTTTGCAATTGTCGTGCTGGTGAAAAATGCGTTTCCCGTGCTGTTGTTTGTGTACGTGCTCCTTGTTTGCCAGTCCTGGAATGTAAGAGAATCAAAGGTTTGAAACAATTTACCTAAAAAGCAAAACAAAATTTGAGACTGCTCTTCCAATGAAGTTTATGCTGATTGCTCCAACTGTGAAAAAACCTGCATGAACCTGAACCCTGTATGGACGTTGCATAGATTTTAACGACATTTGTTTTTTTTTTCAGATTTGTACTAACCAGTGCAATCAAGCCCGCTGTGTTTGTAGAATTGGTTTTGTCAGAGATTATTCCGGTGTTTGTGTACCGGTACAAAAATGCCAGAAGAACCCTTTTTGATAAATTATATCTAGGCAAATGCATGCTCTCGTCAACCTGACCCAGGAGTTGCATATCACTTGAACAACTGCGAATTGCTTCGTTGCCCTATAGCATCTAATTGTTACGATTATGGAGACAGAGCCGAATGTCTCTATGGAGCACTTCGAGATGCCACCCCAATAAAAGCCACCATTTCTCCAATTCGATACACCGGCTCACCTAAACGTTTGTCGTTCTAATAAGCATTCGAAAGTTGATTTGATATTAGTTTCATGTAAAACTGTGAAATGCACCGCTGATCACCAATGTGTAGAAACAAGCCAAGGACCACAATGCCAAGAAATAAGATTTACAATTGGCCCTGTCATTCGTGAGTATCACAATATTTTCTCTCAAAACTTAGAAAGCTACAGCGGGTCGTTATCTATCAGACAGTACAAGAGTTACTATTTCCCCAATAAGAGTACTAAGTACGTTATCGTATTTTCAACTAATTAGAATATGTTACGCTGGGTTCTGCTTATATTTATTATTAACCGATCATTCTTCTCGCTTTGAAGCTGTTCCAGACCATTTGTTGCAATCTTCAATTTTTCTCATTTTAGAAAGCTGCGCAGCTGTGAGCTGCCCTGTTGGACACTCTTGTTTGGAAACTAAGAAAGGACCAGTTTGCGAGCCAGCCTACTACACTATCGGTCCAGTTACCCGTTAGTGTTTTGTTTGTTTTGGTAATATGACTTACAATTTCATTTCAGCTCAGTATCAACTTTATGATAACATCAGAGCCACTGCTGCTCCTGTGAAACCAAGTGAGTTACTTGATCAGGCTTGGTTTTCCTAATTGTATTCTAGGTGGTTGCCTCACAGTTAAGTGTTCTGCTGGTTATCACTGTGTTGAAACACCTAGAGGAGGAGTCTGTCAAGCCGATAATGTGAAGGGTTCTTGCTCAACAGTTTTATTGAACTGTATCGCCGGGAACGCTTGTAAAGACACTCCTAATGGTCCTCGATGCCTTCCAGTAGACACAGGTTCACTTGTATCAGTATCCTATAACACTCTTATTTTTCTAGTCGGCTGTAACTGCCCTAAAAATCAGAAATGTGTTGCAACTCCAGTAACCTGCATAACAACCCCTTGTAATCCTGTCTTATCATGCCAACCACTTACTCGTAAATCAGTTATCTCGTACTCGATTCGTTAGTTTTTTTTCTAGAATGCGGCGTGAACGAAGCATGGAGGGAATGCTCTGGATGTGATGAATTATGTGATAAACCTGATTTGGTATAATTGAAAATAATACACATATAATCGAATGAACTGAATCTAGGTGTGTGCTGCAGTTTGCGGACCTCCAAAATGTCAATGCAAGAGCGGCTATGCTCGGGATCAGACTGGAATGTGTATTCCTAAGAGCAAATGCACTAAACAATATATCGGGGTGAAACCAGCAACTTATTGCCAGTACCTGCGCACTAAATGCAGCGGAACCTGCTATGATTACACAGATAGAGCCGAGTGTATTCCATCTAATCAAGGAGGTATTATAACCCTTATTTTCCAGCCCTATTATCACTTTTTTTTTACAGTTTATTCTGATTTCCTTCCTAGTAAGTTTCTGACTGTTTTTAGTTGATTTGTTGCGTTTATGGTTTTATAGCTTTCAATTGTTCCCATGTTAATTGTCCTGATCAGTTGGCATGTTTAGATACCCCTAGGGGACCTTTGTGTGTAGGTTGGTTTGGTGCAGTTATGAAGTTTATGTGAGAGATGTTTCATCTCGTATGCAGTCAAGCTTTATGACCTGAAACCTGACGATTTCATTGTTTACCGTGTTTAGTACTCCAATGTGCTGGTGTTACCTGCACCTCTGATTTACTCTGTAGAGAAACTAGAGATGGACCCAAATGTGTACCTCCATTCATTTATACCGGTTTGTCCTGATGTCCTGTCATAGTAAAATCCGTGTTAAAGCTCAATTTGCATGTTGTTAGATTTCTCGTTTGAGGCTTCAGTTTGGTTAATAGCTTTTGTAAATATGACAGTCGTTCCAAAGTAATTATTCGGGATTGACTACGTCAGTTGTTTGTAAAACGTGCAATTAATGTCCTTCACTGTCTGATTTGCATCTTGTTCTTCATGCCTTTCTGTTTCAGACACAGGCACTGGAGGCACACGTCGTGGATACGGTGGTTCTCCAAATCAGTATGTAACTCCACCAGGTAATTCGAATATCAGGAAAAATAGTTCCTCTTACATACATATCAACTATTCTAGCAGCAACTTGTGCGTTAGTAGACTGCGTTTCTGGACACAGATGTATTGAAACTCCTACAGGTCCTATGTGTATACCTATGGGAATCCCTCCAATCGGCCCCGTTGAACCCAAACGTTATAAAACATTAAAAAATAATTATCATATGATATATTTTTAGCTACCTGTGAAATTATTGAATGTCGCTCTGGTCTCAGATGTATGGATACTCCTACTGGTCCTGTTTGCATTCCTGGATATGGTTCATTTTTTCAATACCATGCAATTATGATTCTTGTGGTCTTTAGGAGGTGGTAGTGGCACGGCTAGCTGCGCAACAACTGATTGTGCGGCCGATACGCGTTGCCAAGATACTGCTATCGGACCTTTGTGCGTACCTCTATCAGGAAGCAACAACACGTACAACATCAATATTAGTAAGTTCGTTTTGTACATCACTTAGTGAAATTTCCAAAAAATAGATTGTGTTTGCGGCTCTGGTGAAGAATGCGTCATCATTCCACAATCATGCGCCATGCCTCCATGTACTCCCAAGTCGGAATGCAGAAAGAAAACAGGTTGTTCAAAAGTTTCATTGTTTTGTCTGACTTATATGATGTCTAGGAGTTCCTTCAGTAAAACCGAGCATTACATGTGCCAATGTTCGATGTGCAGGTCCTTGTGTTGACACGCCTACTGGACCAAGTTGTACTACACCGCCGCCCATAGGTTAGAGGTTTCAGTAACTTTTTCTGTTACTCTGTAATTCAGCTACCTGCGCTTCTACGTCTTGTTTGGTAGGATATAAATGTGTAGAAAGCCCAACTGGAGCACGATGTGAAGCTCCATACGGTGGTGGAAACAATCAAGGTTTGAAAGGATTTTTCATCGATACTGACTAAGTTTTCAAGTTTGTGTAAAAGCTAATGAGGAGTTGAATGGTTGTGGAAATCATTGTGAGGGATTATGTGAATTCGTTGGCGAAGTAGTCTACATTTCTGACTTCCAAAACTGTTTAATGTTTTAGAATCGGCTATGCACAGCAGACTGTCGTCCTCCTGCATGTGCCTGCAAATTTGGGTTCTACCGTAATAGCCAAGGAGAATGTGTACCAGCTAGTGAATGCCCAATCAAGGAACCAGGTTTGGTGAATGGAACAGTACTGAACCACCTAATGTTTAGTTTGCGTAAAACCAAATGAAGAAGTAGGGCAATGTGGTAATCACTGCGAAGGATCCTGTGACTTCGTGGATGAGGTTTGCTCCTGATTTTCTTTCAAAAGCATCTTTGTTGTATCTATTCAGCCTCGTATTTGTACAGCTGACTGCCGTCCACCGGCTTGCGCTTGCAAATCTGGCTTCTACAGAAACGCGAACGGAGACTGTGTAACTGCTAATCAATGCCCTCCCAAAACACCAGGTGCCCGTTTTAAATTGTTCCATATATAGAACTATGATTTTTCAGTGTGCACTAAACAAAATGAAGTTGTTGGTCCTTGTGGAAACCTCTGCGAGCAGAAATGCAAATTTGTGAATGAGGTTAGCATAGAAAGATAGAAAACAGTTCATAACTAACTATTTTAAGCCTCAAGCATGTATTGAAATCTGCAATCCTCCTGCTTGTATGTGTAAGGATGGGTTCTATCGAAATGATAGTGGCGAGTGTGTCAGTGCTGATCAGTGTACCACCCAAAGTGATAGCTTGTTTATATGAATCATCATGTGAAAGTATGATTTTAGATGGATACGGTGATGAACCTCCACCGGATAATAACAACAATTCTTACAATCTCTCTTGCCCCTCAACTGAGCGCGTAAATCCATGTGGAGATTTATGTGAAGCTAAATGCGAGCATATTGGAAAAGTGAGTGTCGAAACTTCCATTCGCGCATGGAAAAATGTTTCTAGGGACCCGTAGCTTGTGTGAAAATTTGCAACCCACCAGCTTGCGTTTGCAAAGATGGATTCTTCCGTAACAAGAAAGGAGTTTGCGTAGCTCCTAATTCCTGTCCGAGCAGTTCAAGTAATTCAATTAGAAAGAACTATATTCATTTATTTTTTCAGCTTATATGGGAGGCAAAGGTGGAGACGGACGTATACCATACAGACATTAATCATCATCTGATCAATATAAAACCCAAATCTAATAATAGCAATATAAGCATTCTAAGTAATCATGTTCTCTTGTATTTTCTAATAATTTCATGCTCTGAAACAAGAAATGTGATTCGCAATAAAACACTTTTGTAACAAAACTTGTGAAAGAACGAACATCTTGACTTGAACAGTTTCCATGTGGAAAAAACGAGTAATTTGTCCTTTTACGACTTGTTGATGGGTTGATTATGAAAAATTCATCGAAGGCCACATGCATGACTAAATAAAGGAAAGAAGAAGCTGGAGAAACGCTGAAGTTCTTTCAAAAAAGACTGATCCTTTCAATAAGCAAAACACCGCAGTATCAATTTCGTGCTGGTCTTAAAGAGAGGGAAAATTGATTGGTTCCAAAAACTAATTAAAGATCTCGCTGTATTGGTCACTATGGATACATTATTGATTTGGTACACTGGGTCACAGTTTCCTTTCAATGCATACCATATGCTCCGAATAGATTAACATGCCAACCCCCACATCTTAGTCTTTTCACAAACGTTTTGCTTTTCAACTCCAGGCACATAGCGAACGTTCATACGCGTACGTGACGTTACATTTCTATTCTTCTAATTCAAATTTGAGTTTTGTGATGTGTCGTACAGGGTTACGATAGATCTGTTTCCATGTAAATATGTACTTCATAAATCGTATCCTCATATCATCGTATCTTATTTACAGGTTCAAATGGCTTTAGCTATTGAAGTTTCCACAAATGTCACTGAATTCCCTTATGAGAAGAGATATCCTTCCACAATGAAACTTGAAGATTTTAAGGTTGTTTCGATATAGAATACATCTTTAATGCAATAGTTTTTAGTTAAAATTAGAGCTTATTGTTGGCGCAGAGGCTAACAAGCTCAGACTTGAACTTTTTGATAAAGATGGAAAGCTCGTTAAATCACTCACTGAAGATGACAAGACTCTGGAAGAACTCGGTATTAAGTCTGGTTGGTTTTTGATTCTCTACTTCGTCATATCCTCATTTCCTTTTTTCAACTCATCTGTGGTTTCTAGGGATGAGAGTTCATGCAGTTGATTCAACTGGAGGCAATGAAGAGTTAAAAGACGATAGCATGGTAGAGAAATATGAAATGAGTGATGAAAAATACTCACAAAGAACAGGTTTAGCTTGTATAGTTATGCTTTCTTCATAAAATAATTACAGACAGTGTTCGAGAATTCAAAAAAAAAATGATGGCTTCTCAGAAAGTTCAAGCCAACGATAGTACCGCAAAAGCGGCCAATGATGAAGCTGTGAAGAAAGTAACGGTAAGTATTAACTGTTTGACATTTTTTTCCAATCATTCATATAGGTAGGATCTCGATGTGAAGTGAGAATACAAGGACAAATGGAACGCAGAGGAGAAGTCATGTTTGTTGGTCCCACAAAATTCAAAGATGGTGTATGGGTAGGAGTTAAGTATGATGAACCATATGGCAAGCATGATGGAAAAGTCGAGGGTGTTCGGTGAGTTTCTGTTTGACTGTTCAACTTTAAACATTGCCATTCTATACTGTGGTCGGTTGATTAATTGTAACTTTAAGGTATTTTGAATGTATGGACAAGTACGGAGGATTTGCCAGACCATCAAGCGTGTTTTGCGGTGATTTCCCACCTCTTCCCATTGATGACATGGAAGAGTTCTAAGTTATATGCATTGCTGACCATCTTTTGTACCGCATGTTTTCCTAATTATTTTGATAAATTAATTTTGCTTTCATTACACTACACGTGATTTACGGTTATAGCCTTTATTATTCAAATAGACAATGTACAAACTGAGTTTAAAGCGAACAGAGTATTCAAAACTCTTTTTCCAACTGATGTTCTTTACTGGTTAGGGGCACGTAGATAACATGCTCGATTACATTCTCGGTTGTTTGTCCATTAATTTTATCCACTTGGAGAAAGACCTGGGAGAATATTGATAATTTTCTCCTGAATATGACTGTACCTGTCCATCGTTTTCCCTTCCAACAGGAATGAGCATCCTTCCACCTTCGGCCAATTGATCAATCAACTTATAATTTTGATTTCCATTATTCTTTTTTTGAACCTACTGCTTTGGGAATTGTTTCAGCTGCTGCTCCGACGTGGATTGCATCGTATGGGCCTCCCTGAGCATATCCTTTTCGTCCATCTCCCTACAAATTATTTTAAAGTTTTCTTACTAAAGCAATATTATTTTCATCGTTCATTGCATTACTTACTTCCACATATTGAAGTCGTTCTGTTTGTAATAGATTACGGTGATGCTTATTCGTATTGTTGTTCGATAGTCTGACCAACTCAGGGATATGTTCGATCCCGATCACTTTTCCGTTTACACCGATCTGATTACGAACATAATGTCTTGTGCGAGAAAAAAAGTTTACCATCATAGCCATGCAAACACTCAAGTAACCGCTTCCTGACCCTACATCTAGAACTCTTGCTCCTGATACAAGGTGGTCTTTCAAGTATTCCAAAGCGGAAGCGTGCTGAAGATTGTTAATAGACTGATACTTCAGGGTTATTACCATATGAGGTGCTGATATTGTTGCTTGGTAGCCAATCCCCTGTGGAGAATCATTGTACGGCATATACGATGCAAAGTCTCCTCGATCAACAGCGAGCATGGCTTCTCGAACTCGTTCGCTCGAAAAGATTCTGGCGTCTTAATGTTCTTCGTATATAAATTTTAAATTTTGATCATATTAACTGTATAAGTTATTGACAAGTTCTTCATTAGTTGAACCTCCACATTGCCACGCCATATTTCTTCGCTGTTCTCCACTTCTCTTATTGAGAACGTTCTTATAAATCTGAAGAGTATGTTTCACTCAAAACGTCATAGGTTAATATGATTTACTCTTAACGCTTGAGAGAAACTGAAACGACGATCGCTCATCAGTTCAATTCAAAAACTATGAAACAAACATAAGTTATATAAACACCATAAGGAAAAATAGAAAGAAGCAGCACATGACTGATAGAAAATAAGAAAAACATAGATACTCGCTTTATTTGTTTGTTTGTCACAAAGAATGCAAATTGTCGGAGACTTTCATACGATTTCAGAAGTAGCAAAATAGGCAATTCTTTCAACTATGAACAACGATTTGAATAGCAACACTCCGGAGAAGGAGGTAAGCCGCTGAGTTCTGAAGGCATTCAGTACATTCTAGATAGGATTCCCGCCCATTTCAATACCCGTTCTACAATATTCCTCTAATGATTTCCTTTTCGACTTAGCTGACCAAGAATCTGTGGAGAGAAGTGAACTCAACCCAAAAAAAACTGTCCGTTGGTAACAATTCTACAGTTTCAAGTAAATTATTTCAGTTCAAAAGCTTACTCAGAGAAAGATGGGAGATGGCAAGAGCAGAAGGCGCCTTCAATTATAATTTGAATTGTGTTTATAGAAATTTAGGTGGAGATTTCAATATGGACATGCAAGTAACTAATATCTCGATGGTTTGAGTTTCTAACTTCATTTCAGCTTAACGTTGATAGAGGAGAACTAAGAAGAAAACCTTTAAAGTTCGAACACATCAAAGAACCTTTTGATTCAACCCAATGGAACTTCACAAAACTTTTGCCTAAAGAAGTTATAGACTTTCTCGAAAAAAAAGTGAACTGAAGTCCTGATTCAGATACTTTTTTATCTGAAGTCTACTGATACCCCAAATGAGGAAGATTGTTCTACTGAGCATATCGTAGCTGTTAATGCTAGTCCCCTAGAGAGAGATCATAGCTTGATAGTTCCATCGGTCAACAAATGCTACCCCCAAGTTTGACAACCACAGAATTACATAAGTGCTATTCTATTGAGGTTCTGACACCAACGGCTATCCAATTGGGGGTTGATGTGATGCTTATGGTAGATGATATAGACTTCAACATTCTTTTCAACAGTGTTCTTGGACAGGTACGGTAAACCGTATTACAAATAAAACATAAAAATGTTCTAGGCCTCTGTCAACCACCTTCATTTACATTGCTTATATTGGCCCTACAAATCTGATTTGATCTATAGAGTAGGAGATAGTTGACTAGAAGAGAACTTATCAATTTCTCTCTAGAAGTTTTCAAAATTAGGGAACTCGGAAGTTTACGTCATCGAACCCCCTAAATGGCTATGCCAAGCGTTTGCGTTTCAGCTCAAATCAAAAGATGACTACCAGCAGTTCAACAAGTTTTTTTAGATAATCCGTTTACACATTTGTAATTTTGACCCTATAGAAATCTGACTTGCTGCACCAAGTTGCTCTCGGATGCAGGGCAAGCTCATAACATTTTTATGACTCGTGCTCCAACAATTCGAACTGATGGACCAGACTGGGAAAAAGATGCTGGGGATTCCCAACCTAGTTTCGTAACAGCCTACGTTTTTCCTAGAAAAAATATGATAGGTTGCTTTTAACATATCAGTAGAATGTAACATTTATAATAACAGGTGCCAAACCTCCAACAAATTTCAATCCTGCTGCTAATGAACTAGCAGGTTGTCTAACCTCTTACAGTAAGTCATTCGAGGAAATCAGTACTAAGAGATAGTTATAGCGAAAGAGTTCTACGAAACAGCTAATGAAGCTATGTGCGTGAGCATAATCAGAGAAGAAGCAACATTATCGGAGCAAGTGTTCCGGGAGGTATAAAGCTTTCTAGAACGGTATTGTAATAAAGATTTTCAGCTCTCCCAGTCTCTCCAGAATCATTTAAACTCTAGCTGAATATCATGACTATGAAAGAGAAAGTAAAGGGTTTCAACTTGAAGCAGTAGCCCCTAAATTTCTTATTATGAATTTGAAGAATGAAATATTTCGAAATTTATCATGCGTTCATACTACACAATCAATCCCGTTAAGGGTTTATCATCGGGCAATGCTTTTTTCCTAATGAACAACTAATAACTATCTACAACTAATACCAGTATTTGGAGATAAAAATATATATTATATAACAAAATGAAATTGTCTCAGAAAATATCTGCAACAACAACAACAGAGATATGAAGAGATAAATATTTCGAAGAACAAACTTAGCTGATTCGTCCTCCCATTCTGGGAGGAACACTGGTCTCGTTTAGCATATAAGAACGGAAGTTGTTAGCTCGGAAGCAGTCATCCATCACCATATATTTTTTTGACTCAATCTGCAAGATCAGTGAAATCTTAAGAAAAATAGTTCGAGAGAGGAGGTTGAAAGAAATTGATCTGAGTTATCAATACGCCCCATTGAAAGGCGGTGCGAAGCAGCAAGAGAGGATAAGACAAATGCAGATTGTTAAGTTGAGAATTTGAAGAGCATATGAGAAAAATCAGATAACGTAGAGTAACAAACCTGAATATTTCCAAAAAGAAAATGCAATGCCATTCTTAGTACATCACCTTGGTCTTCTGCGTAGTAGAATGCTGAAGCAACAGATCGGTTGAACTTCACCTATGATAAATCAATCGTTCGATATGAACTATCAAAAAAAAATACTTGCTCCTGACCAACAATAGCTTTTGAAGATATTGCTACATAATCGTCCAAGCTTTTCTTGTCCTGATAAATCCTATATCACTTCAATAGTAATCTATTTCTAAATTTAAAACCTCAATAGCCGACATCTATGTACTCGAAGAACGAGTGCTGTTACGAGAACCAAAGCAATGCTCGGCAATACAATAAGAGCTCCAAGCTATGAAATGATTAATAACATAATGATGGATGGTATGCACTTACATCTTCAGCATCTTTTTGAAGACGAATAACTGCATCAGACCTATCAGCTCTTTCATGAGTCGAAACATCCCATATAATGTATAAAGCACCGAGAAAAGAAATGGGAACAATTGTTGAAACTAGTAAGTAAGACCGAGAAGCACCTAAGCAGTTGAATTAGATATGAAATAGTGCAAGTGAAACCTATGTCTCTATATATGAGCATATACTTATCCTTATCTATACCATCCCAATTATGAGAACGTTTAACAAAATCATCATGGAAATTCTCTTTCTCTGTCTGTTTGAAACAATCACGATATTAGAATATACAAAAGCTGTGCTTACCGCAAATACGAAATCTTTAATCCTATTTATTGTACTATTACTATTCTTCCGACTAGAAACAATGTTACCTAGCTTTCCAGGCAAAACCCTCAACTTTTGTGCTACCCGTAATGTGATCATGCTGAAAATGATACAATAATCATAATATTGACAGTAACACTTGAATGGAACAGTTATGAATCCTCACTCTTAAATAATTACAAGCAACCGAATTTTGTTCAAAATTTGGAGGACGTCTGCGTGAAAATATTGCGGATGTAGCTTTACGTATGCTCTGAAGTGAATAAGCTTAGATGGAGCTGCATGTTATTGATGCCATTAGTATTGGCATTAACATTATTTTTCTCATCACCCAGCCTTCTCAAACGTTAGTTTTTTTTTTCAGTTGTCTTATACGATGGTTCGGCTACTTGGCTCTGGTTTGAAATCTGTCAAGCTACTTATGCAACCAATAGAATTACCACATTTGGTCAACAAAAATCGAGCTCCTCCCGCGGGAACTCTTTCTCTTAGATACAGAATGTATTACCTCCGTCGTGTATATTTTCTACTTTTTCTACAGTTTGCACTAATTTCAATCGGTTCGTCCTTCCTAACTTGGGGTCATTTGATTCTGTTTCAGCTTGTTTTATATTACATATGACTCCTGGTGTCCGTCCATTTGTTCAGGAGCATGTTTTTCCTGTACCATTAACAATCTTCTTATTTTTGTTAAGCGGATTTCTACTAAAAAAGTTTAGATTTAAACGTTTTTACAATATAACTGCACTTCTACTCTTCACTGTCTCCTCATTGGCTTTCATTATGGGTGAGTGTAGACTCCATTATGAATGTGTGCGTTTGTTGTCTTGGCAACAAGGTTGACACTTTCAACTTCAATTAACACTTATTAACTTGAAAAACATAATTTAATTAACATTTCAGTTTTTTCTGCTCAGTATGATTCTGAGAGTGGCTTCGAAGTGACTGCTTTGATGTCTGTTGTATTCCTTATGCACTCATTTTATTGTGTCCAAGCTCTACGTGATTTGAATGTTGTCAGTGCCATAATTGTTTCAGCGTTCATATGCGTTTTGACTTCTATGTTTATACAAGTCTTCCTATCTCTTATATATTACGATTATCTTTTTAACATTACGTTGGCCCTTATATTAACTGCTTATGCTCATGTTAACATACGTTTCCATCTTTTCAGGTTTTCCGTTACCGAGTTTGACTTGGGTTGTATTTCCGTTTTCACTACTCTGTTCCCTTTTTTCCCTAAGTAATTTATGTTTGATTATCTTCAGACTTGTAATCTAGCCAAACTTCAAAGCATCTCAACTCACGATCCTCAAAAACCTATGATCTTCTATTTTTTTTGTGATTTTTCCATGACGTGATAAAATATTTTCGATGGCATTTTCTTCAAGTATTTATAATAGAGTGGGCATAGAAATTCGTGCTAATGTTTCTACAACAATTGGCAAGAATCATTCCAAATGAGCATTTCATCATCATTACAGTTCAACCATGTCTAGCTGATCCCAAATGTTTGGTAATTTCAACGGTTGGAGTCCAACACGTCCTCGGAAAACAGAAGGAAATAAAATTGATTCTTTAAAAAGAAGTATTAGAAATCAGTGTTGGACAACGAAGGATGAAACAACAAAATGTTTGTGCCAAAAGAGCCGAATTGAATCTCCTGTGAATTGACATTATTAAGAGATCAAAGAAATGTTATTGTAATGATTTTTTTGTTCCTTGTAAATTCGTATGAAGGACAATATTCTGGCAATACAATTCAGTTATAATGAAGATTATGGTCGTACCATAGGAACAAGAAAAAATAAAATGGAATTCATGGAGGTTCGAGGTGTAGCGCCCTTGTTTTGCAGAATCAATTTGTCGTTATTTTGTTTGAAGGATGTGTTGAATGAATTTAGACACATACTGAATTATATTTGAAAAAGCTGATGATGCACACTAATGCTCCCAATGCTAATGAAAATCATCGTTGCAGAACGATATGAATGACAGGAAAAATCATTAGGAAATTAAGTTTAATTGATTATAAATTGTTTGGATAAAAATGTTTGAGAAAGCTTTAAATGGTTGAATCGAAAAGTAAAATCGTTTTGGTTAAAAATGAAACCAAAAAAAATGAAAAAGTAGCGAAATAAAAACCAAATTGAAGATAAAGGAAAAAAAAACTTTATGGGAAACGAGCTAATCTGAAACAACCGCTCTTCACATCTCACATGGCTGAAATGAAAAGTCGTTTAAAGTCTACGAC
The DNA here is from genome assembly GCA_943334845.2 of Auanema sp. JU1783. Taxonomy (NCBI): domain Eukaryota; kingdom Metazoa; phylum Nematoda; class Chromadorea; order Rhabditida; family Rhabditidae; genus Auanema; species Auanema sp. JU1783. The sequence goes on along the minus strand of CALQYR020007211.1, from coordinate 512,990 downwards.
ATTCAATACTTTTCCACGTGTCTTCCTAATGAATGAATCAAAATATATAATGGGTACCATTGGAGCTATAAACACAGCTGTATTCTTGGAATCAATGTAGTAGAGAGGGTTAACAATGTGACGGATCCGCTGCAATTTGTCGTTGAGACCTAGTTGTCTTTCCTCTTGAGGATTTAAGAACTCTAGATATATTTTTTACTCGAAAACAAGACATTTGCCAACCTTCATGAGCAGCTTTGCATTCCTTGGAAGAAATGTTTGACTCAGATAACTAAGAGAATAATTGGAATAGTAATTAAGATAAGCTATTATTTCTTTTCGAAATTTCTGTTCCTCCTTTGACCTAATCAAATAACGAAACGACTTTGATGTCATTATTTCAACTTATTCAACGATATAAGTGTCTCGTTTAGGAAGGTATAGAGGCGCTCTGTAATTTCCTTATTAGGCTAGTAGAAGAAGGGGAAAAGAGACAAAGAATAGAAGAATAGCATCAATGACTGCCGTATTTCCTTGCTCTGTTGCCTCTTGCATATTCTCTTCTTTTCTATTCAGTCAATCTTGTCATCATCTCCTTAAGTCTGTTCTGTTCTTTAAGTCTAGTGATGTTTACCGAAGTTTGAATAAAACGATTGAAATTCAAAAAAATGAGAATCAAAGAGCGAAGCTCTGAGCATTCAATACAGCTGTCTAGGTGCGACCATAACGTCGAACAAGTGCCTTCTGTTCAACCTCTGTTATGCTTGATTTATTTCAATGATTATTCTGATGGCTAGTCTATTGAAACAATCAGAATGAAAAGCAAAGGGTAAAACTTGTTCAATAGCCGTTTGTGAGTGTGTGTTCTTGGCAACTCTGAGCACTGTTTGATATCTTATCTATTTGAATCTTTTTTTCATTTATTTTCTTCCAAATGTTGATCAACAATAATGTTCTGAATGCTCAGTAGATCATTATTCTTGCTCGCCGATTTAATCCCTTCTCGATTATTGAAGGTGCCAAGACCTATTACCACAAGAGGCCCATCGTCGATTGTGCCATCATTTAGGCTCTAAAAGGCATCTCGTTGAAATGATGACTTCACAGTTTGAAACATGACTTGTGCTCTAACATTCTAAAGCCATAGAATTGCCGTTACCAAGTTTGCTCCCAACTTTAATTAAGATCTGTCAGATCTCATTTTCTATTTTTCTCTATTCTCTATAAATGGGAAGGCATATTCACTTAGATGCAAGCGATAGAGTAATAGGTGTTTTGAAAGAACATTAATTCAGAAGAAAATGGTAAACTCAGAGATTTTCATATATTTGTATAGGAAATGCGACAAAGGTCATCTAATATTCCTGCTCTGATTCTATAATGACGAAGTTTGAAAATCAGATATGAGCGTTACGACTACCTTTCATTTTCAAACACCTGATTGAAAGGAATATGTTTGAAGAAGCTCTCCTTATTCAGATGAACTATTTTCTTTTTTTTTCGTTTCTTGCTTGAAATTTAAATCCTTTCAATGCACAAATTGAATATTCACTTTTTACATCGTGTTTCAAAAACTTCCGAAGAACTCTGCCGGCATGTTTAGCGAATGAAGATTCTCCTGTTTATTGCTAAAGAACAGAATCAAAATTCTGAAAAAGCATACTCAAATTATTAAAGAGGAAGAGCTTTGAGAAAGAATTTCAAAACAGCATGCTGAACTCCCTCGAGTCAAATAAAGACGAGTAGTGAACTTGTCCAAAAAATTATCCACAAATAAAAGAACAACGTTTACGATGACGGAATAAATAATTTTTTCATCTAGTACAAAAAAAAAGATGAATTCGGCCCCGTCAAATCATCAATTTTCAGCTTGGGGCGGAGCAACACGTTGAGGGTCATGAAAAGCAATCTCATTTAGTTGGAACGTGGATTTTCCCATTGAGAAATCTCAAAGAAAAACCATTCTTTGGCTGATATTTTAAAAAAGTCATATTTCCGTTGTTGTTTTGTTTTTTCATTGCCTGTCACTTTTTTATTATTTACATATTATTCACAAAGAACATTTATACAAACATGGTCGTGTTTCTTTTCATTCCGAATTCTTATAAGTTTTACTTGAAACTCCATCGGCTGCTTTTTTTCTTCCTTAAAACTCATTATCTACCCTTTATGAGCTTCAATTGATGATTGTGAACATTTAAATTCCACTTTCAGATATATATACATACATATTTATATATAAGTATACATTTAAAAATCAGTTCAATCCCAGATCTACTACATGGCAACAGTGGTGGATTGTGCTAACAGCACTCGAGCTGAAATTCGCTCTGTGCTAGTTCGGCATTGGAGAGTTTTAGATCGTGCTCGTCTCAATACAATCCATTTTTGGATGCTAATATATGCTGCTGCACAGCTTTTCGTTGTTTATTATTTCTCAGAAATCAGTGAGGTTGCTTGATTTTCTTTAGAATTCTGTCATAGCTGTTCATTTTGCTTGCAGATCCTTGTCATAGCAAAAGAAGACAATGAGTTTTCGAAGGATAATAAGAAGACGGTAAGATTAAAAACTTTTTTTCTCGTTTTTTCTTTGAATAAAGAAACCGAAAAAAAATTAAAAGAGCTCTCTAATAATCAAGATTTTATTGGAGTAGCTGGAAGATTTTCACACGAGTATCAAGTATATATGCCCTTATTTATTTAGTCTTAAGTACGAATTTGACCGTTGAACTTCAAGAAAGAAAGAAATAGAGACTTACTTCAACGAAATGATCTTTCTAATAATCATAAATCGTTTCAGGTGAAAGCCTGGGGACCATTATGTTTCTCTCTATCAATTGTTTTTGTTGTTTATCTCATACTGGCATGCTTCTCCATAAGATTTCGTGAGCAGGTAAAGATTTGTTTATTTAACTCTGTATCGCAACTTTTCTTCAACTTCAACATGAAGCTTGAGTCTTATGTAAATGTATTTGAGGTCTTATATTATACTGTTAAGCGTGGTAGCTTTGGTCTCGTTATTCTATCATTATTAACCTCAACGCTATTTCCAGCATTTGTCTGGATATTACATCTTCCTATTGTTTTGTTTGTCAGTAAAGTAAGTCAATCCACTTAAGATCTAATTATGAAAAATTTTTAAGGAAAGAATTCACTTACATGAATATGATCATAGCTCCTTATACACTAGTCTGGCTATTGCTTCAGGTATTTCATTATATTTCTAAAAGTAAAAACAATTAATGAAAAAAAAAGAGGAAGAAAAGTTTAAAAAGTAACAACCAGTCGATGTGCGAAAAAATGTTAAAATGAGTGGGCGCCCGGATGTAGACATTCTACGTGATTCATGAAGTTTATGCTAATTTCACGAGAGAACACTGGTGTTGTCTTGTGAAAGACAACATAAGGAAGTATGAGAAAATAAGTTGTTGCTTTCTAATCAAAATATATAAATGAATGAGAATTAAATGATATATCATAACGTTTTCAGTTGTTCAATATTTCATATTACCTCGTCATCGACGATTATTCTTAGTATTATCAGTATGCTGGATGTTTTCAAGCTTTCTTCTGCTTCTTTTTTTCAATTGGGAAGCTATTCGAGCCGATTCAACATTCTTATGTTCGGTAAGATTTATGATTTTGCTCCTACATTACTCAATGAAGCAATACATTTCTTGAAATGCATTGCGGTCTTCCTAACATGATTAATGACTTCATATATTGATTAATCGGAGCAATTATTTTAGAGAAAAAGGAAAAAAAAGCGATTCCAGCTTCTAATACACTTAACAGCAATTACTTTCTGATTGTTTCCATATACCATTGTGGAATATTGCTTTCAGATTGTATCGTTTCTTCTACATTCCCTGATTATCAGCTTTGTTGGTATGATAGCGGATGCAAATGAAGCTGGAAATCGAGCTGACATCGCTTTGAAACTAACAGAAGCTGTATATAGAAGAACTGAACTTGAAACACTGAAAGATAGACAAGTAAAATCATTGAGAAATCACTGATTGAACAACTTATTAATTACAGGAGCAGCTTCTCCTCTCTGTCATACCCGCATATCTGGCTGATAAAGTGTCAAAATCCATAGTGCAATCTAGTAGTGCCAACAGAATTAATTTCAAACATCACAAATTATTCCATGACTTACATGTACAAGTTCATGATAATGTCAGGTAATTCAAAATATGAAAACAAGCCTTCTACTGAGCTTTAAGTATTCTGTTTGCTGACATTGTGAACTTTACGGTATTGGCAGCTCAACTAACAGCGAAAGACTTAGTACGAACTCTGAATGAGTTGTATAGCAAATTTGATAGAGATGCCCAGGTATAAAAACATTTCATTAAAAATAATACAATTTATTTAAGAGGTTACAATGCATGAGGATTAAATTCCTGGGAGACTGCTATTATTGCGTGAGTGGGATGCCTGTAAATCGACCTAACCATGCTGACATGTGTGTTGTTATGGGTTTGGAGATGATAAAAACTATCAAGTAGAAAAGAATAATCAAATTGACATTTCAAACAATGATATGACAGGCAAATTCGGTTAGCCACTGGAGTTGATGTGAATATGAGAATAGGAGTTCATACGGGTAGTGTCCTGTGCGGAATCTTGGGCTTAAGAAAATGGCAATTTGATATTTGGAGCGATGATGTAACTTTAGCAAATCATATGGAATCTGCAGGGGTTCCTGGGTAAGAAATGCTGTGAACTACATCAGAAACCTTCCTTTCAGCGCTGTGCACATAACAAAGACTACAAAAGATATGTTGTTGGGAGATTACTGCATCGTTGATGCCAAGTATGACTCGTTTAATTAACTAAGTTGACGTTGGAACCTTGATTTCAGATCTGATGACCCGCACGTTCTGTCTTACGGCGAGGCAACGTATCACATCCTACCAGATAAGACCTCAATGATGGAGAGAACAGCTTCTATTTACCGCAACAGGTACCTTTCAAGAAACTAAGTAACATCACTGGTTTTGTATTTTAAGAAGAAACATCGACTGTAGTCCGGACGAGAAAAACACATTGTCGCCAGGAACTGTAACGAATCAAGGAAGAAAGAGTATGAAAGCAAAGGTAGAGAGATTAGTCTAGTCTTGTTAACTATATCATCAAATAAGGTTTCGAAAATGGTCGAGTTTTGGGGTGCTGATGCGCCATTCGCTAATTTTGCGAGGAAGAAGTCATCAACTAGTCATGATCCAAGCACACTATTGGTTGTTTCAATCTATTATATTATGATGACGACATAATTTAGGACGAGACTCCTCGAAGACCTCATTTTAGTAATACAATTCAATCGATGACATTGATTGAGAACAATTTAACAAATTTCTCTCTTAATAAGTAAGCTTGTCGATTATATCCCATTAGATCCGTATCTTCAGTATCAACAACATCTTCAATTGCCGTAATCCGAGGATACAGGTCTCACCATACCTTCTCTGGCCATTCAGGTACAAACTAGAAACACTAAGTTTAGAAAACAGTTTTGTTCAGCTCAAAGGCCAAACTCTGTAATGTATCAGATTGTATGTTGTTCCTTCTATTATCTCTTTTATCAGTCATATCAAACTCTCTCATATCTCGACTATATTGTCCGTGAGTCTGCTGCGTTCCAGAAAATTTTCGAACTTTGCTCATTTACAGAACCGAAGTGCAACAAACAACGGGGCTACAACAATTCTTCTCTGTACTTCTCCTGTTAGTGTTATGTCTTTTTGATCACTTCTGTCCATATGCTCATGCTTTGTTAACAAGTGTGTCATTTTTGGTGTCGTCATTTGTCACCATCGGACCACATGTAACTTCTTGAATATTGGATTTCAACTAACTATACATAACTTTAAGATTACTATAGCCAAATCAGAAAACGTTCAACCGTTCACTTCGCTTGTGTTCTTACCAGGTGAACAATACTCAAACAAGCACTAATCGTTCAAATATGTTCAGCGTGTGTTTCCCATCTTACATCAGTTTTTCTTCTCTATCGGATTCCTTATTCATACAGATGCATTCTGTTTTCAATAGATTATTTCCTCTTCGTTATACTATTATCTGTTTTCCCTGTGTATCAAGCGAAACCTGATCAAAAATATTTGAGGTAAATGAAGCACTAAAGAGGGCGATGTCTTCATCGATCTTTTCAGTTATCAATTGACAACAGTATTGATCAATTTAACTTTTCTATTAGCTTTACTGCTATTCCTTGATTGGATTGTGAGTTGTTTGATGAAAATAACAATTCATTTTCTTCTTCAAGACTAATTATGAACGAAAAGCAGAATCAGCTTGTCATGTATCATTTCAAAATGAGGAAAGAGATGTGGAAACAATGCAAGACATAAATAAGCTTCTGATTGAGAATATTCTTCCAAGTACGGTAGCCGAGAAATTTCTAATGCCTGACAGACCGATAGAGGTAAACGCCTATCTGTATATCAGATGATAGCAATTTTTTTTATTTTAGGAATTATATGCGCGTCAGCATGATTACGTGTGTGTGATGTTCGCATCTATACCGAACTTTAAAGATTTTTGGTCTCAATGGGACACGTCTCGGAAGCTAGAATGCTTACGTCTCCTGAATGAAATTGTTTGCGAATTCGATAAGGTTCGGAATTCCACCTACACATACTTTATATGAAAACAAAACCATCTTAGCTATTATCTAAACCGAAATTCTCATCAATAGAGAAAATAAAAACAGTTGGCTCAACATACATGGCTGCTTCGGGTTTGAATGAACAAGACTATGATTATGATGACTGTGTTAGTGAAAACGATTCAATTTGAAGCTCACAATTCCTTTTAAGGATTACATTGATGATAATAAGAACAGTGCTAGTAATAGAGCAAATAATATGGTAATTTGTATCGTTCGTAAGGAGAAAAGATCATTTTTCAGGCTTTCCGAAGAGCTACAGTTATGATTGAATTCGCTATGGCTATGTCACAAATTCTTGAGCAACTAAACAGAGATTCATTCCAAAATTTCGAACTTCGGATAGGTATATCTCTTCAATCAATAAGAATGTTCATTCATCTATCAGGTATGAGTGTTGGGCCATTAGTTTCCGGAGTAATTGGAGCTCAAAAACCCCAATATGACATCTGGGGTAATACTGTTAACATTGCAAGTCGAATGGATACATACGGCCAACCGAGGAAGATTCATGTAGCCAAACGCTTGGTTTCATTCAATGTCAACACTATTTTATAGGTTACAACAGAGATGGGCGAAATTTTAAGAAAAGGAGGATTCAAAGTGACTAGTAGAGGCAAAATACGAATAAAAGGAGTGAAGGTGAGGAGATCGTAAATATATTCCATATATAGCTTGCATATTAAGGAGCCTATGGAGACGTTCTTAATAGAAATTGATTCCAAACGCAACTCGACTACATCTACGGTTACATGAATCATTTATGAAATAATAAGAATTTTATTGTACAAAATTGTGAAGAAAAAAATGAAATTTGATGAGTTAAGTATGTTCTTATCTGCTGACTAGCTCAAAACTGAGATTAATCATCATAATTGCTCAACGAAAAACAACGGCAGTCTCAGATGTTAGGAGGTAAGATTTTCCTTTTTCTTTTTTGCTATCCCGCAATAGATCATATCTGTAATTTGAAATAATCAATGAAATAATATTTAATTAATAATTATCCCTCCTGTAGTTGATGCCATTCCGAAAGCAAACTACAAAGAGGGCGTTGGGAACAATATGATGAAAGGAAATGTTTCTCATTTGTATGTTCATAACCCACCGAATATAGTGAGGTTATCCTTTGAGCTAATTCACATATCAAACGGAACTTTTGTTCATAAATGGCATATTTTTTGAAAGTATTTGATGTTTACAATGTCCATCGGCAAGTCATAATGAACATCGTGGGATTATGACTTCAAAAGGAAGTTCACAAGTTAACATTTGATAGGTTATGTCAGCTTAAAACAGTTCAGTTATAGATATGTAAATGTATGTTCATAAGCCTTGACACATATCTATATAAGAGAGTTTGTGACGTAGATTGAGTCATTCATCGAATCTTTATCATTTTATTCATTAAAACTCACATCTTTCCATATATCATAGCTTATATAGACATGTTTGATTTTCTCTTATCTTATCAAATGTATTGTTTGAGAAATTTCTACAGATTTACTTTTTTTTATTCTTTTTCCTTGTTTTTTTTTCCATTTAAATTGAAATGATAAGGCTGTTTATTCAACATGTTTCATGTGTTATTCGCTCATTACCAAATGAGATTGTTGGTTACTCTTTGAGATCTCATTCATTTCATATTTTCATCATTTAAATATTGTAGTTGGAAAAAGAAACATGCAACAGCGTTATTACTTTGAACAACCTGATGTATCTGAAGAAGTTCTTGCTTTGAAGACAATGTGCCATGAAAGCCTTGACGACGGCGAAAATGTAAGTTTATTTCAACACTATTGCATAACTATGTTTCATATTTAAGGTCGATTACGCCAAGCCATCTTATCATCGTACATGGCCTATTGTGTTGGAAAATAAACATGTTGTATATGTTAATCGTACTGATATCCATCGCATATCTCCTCATCTTAACAAGATCATCAGCAATCAAAGGATTGGCAGAAGTAGCTTGTCTTTACATCTTCATCCATTTTCTTTATTATTGCAGATATAATGGCTTTTGGTGCTCTTAGTGATATTTCTGGTTTCGATTTTCAAATCCTGCTTTCAGCCATTTGTCCGACGCGCTTTGGACTTTATTCTTTACCAATTACAAGTGAGTAGAACGATGATTATATGATAATCTTACCATTCACCTTTTGCAGATGAAAAGTTTGCTCTACTCTATCATTTTGGAAGACATTATGAAATTCCCTCTCTTATAAAGAGATGTCATCAATTTTTATTATGTTCAAGGTAACTACGATGTAGTTAAATGTCAAATATGATCTTCTATCCCAGATTATCTACTCAACCCGTTGATACACTTCTAAAGTGGTATTCTATTGTTTCTACAGATTTTCCTGATGGAGATTCTATTATTGATGTATTAAGAAGAGAGGTAAAAATCACTTTTTTTTATTCAAATCCTCATCTTTATTTCCTTTTAAGATGGTTTTAGCCGTTCTGTTGGCGATTATGAACTATCCCGATTATTCTACTTTGGTTAAAACAATTTGTTTTTCTAATATGCCTTGCATGAACCTTTTGAAAAATGTTTTAAAAAGGTAAATTGAAAAGGATACAATGACATTACATGTTCATCATTGTTCAGAAGATCTCAAATATATCACCGAGCAGAATTTGTGAATGGTTTGACAACTGGATATAACTGCTGTGAATCTTCTTGCCGAATCTCTCCCTCCTTCTGTGGTAACAACTTTCTCAAAGCATATGATTATTTGAATTTAAATTATTTAAAGGTCTTATATGTACATCCTGCTCCAATATAATCTGTTCATCATGTAAGAATGATGTATGTAGCGTAGCTTTAAACGATTTATTGGATTCGTTGGGTGGACGTCGATCTGATGCTTCTAGTCCTGATTCTGGTTATTGTGATACCGTAAGTGGTCAGCAATTTTCTCAGAACTTCTAATCATTTTTTTGTTGTTATCTCATTTACACGTTTTATTGAAAATTTAAGAAAAAAAAAACCTAATAATTTAAGTATTTTGAGTAATTAACTTTGATTGAAAATGACTTGCTATCTAATGTTTACTTAAAATATTCTTTGTTTTTAAGTCTTCAATCCTTTTTGTCGTCACATTTTGCTCATTCTGCTTTACAGAGTATCTTTGGTGATCTTTCAAACTGTGCATTTTTATTTAAAAGAAACTGGTATCAAATATCCTTTTACTGGTACATACATATATATTATCCATCTTCATATCAATACTCACTAATAATTTAAGATAATAAAAATCTTTGTCAAATGCTTTGCAAATTTTTTTTTTTTTTTGTAAATTTTGTTTTTCAAAGGTTTATGAGGGGAAGTGGCATGATCAGTTCACTGAAAATGGCATGATCATGTTTGGTTAGCATATAATCAAAGTTACATCTTAAGAAAAGGTCAGAATACTGTTCAAAACAATATGGACCCACCGGATTCCGTTTGTCTGGAGGTCACTCGGTCCACGCATAAAATTGGGATGAAACGAAGAAGGAACTGCCCACTCTTTCTCTCCTCTCCGTTCCAATCTTTTTTCTGTTTTGCCCTTCTCTTTATCTTTTTTTTTCTTTTTCTATCCTTTCTCATTGCTCCTTTTCCTATTATTTTCCCTCTCAACCTATCTCTTTCTCTTCACTTGAACGACATGTATTGAATAGTCTCTTTGGTGCGTCCGTATCCAAATAGTCAGTTCTCCTTGAGGTTTTTGTTCTTCTTTTTTCCCTCAATTTTTGTCTGATATTTTGTAGTCGTTTCGTTGAACTTAAAAATAAAAAGAATAACATGTCGAACAGTCACATTCGGTTTTTTTATTCTTCTATTGACATGTACCTTGGAGCCGGTAACAAGATATTATAGGAATCTTCATTGATGATCACACTGTCGGCTTTCGCATTATTTAACACCTTGCCAATTGTTTGGAACGGTTGTACCATTTTAGTCTATTCTTCTCTCTTGCTCTATGTCAACTTCCCCACTTTTTCGTCTATATTTGGCTAGGACGGTTGGCTGCACTACAGGCAGCAGACAGTGTCACCCTGCGATCTTCAAGTCTTGCCTTTGACACAGTTGCAAATGTAAGATAAGTTCCAAACCATTCCTGTGTATCAATTGATCTGAATGTTCAAATTGATATCACGCAGTCAATCATCCGTTTTCTATGCTAATTATGACGCATTTGCTTTGCACGTGGATCATTCACGTAAAATCGAAAGTGTCGTCCAAGTGACGTTAATTTATGATTGCAAGTTTGAAAAACGGTTGTCTATAACCTAAATATCATCGCATAATCTCACTGTCTACGTCTCATACATTTCATTATTATTTCTTTGTTGGAATGTTCAAATCCTCTCTATTTTTGTCTTCGAAAGATTTCATCAAAAATTTTTTTATGACGACATGCTGATAATGGCTTCACCCTTTATGGTGGGATATGCGTTACTATGGCTTCATAACGATCCAAATAATTTATAAATTAATTTATTTTATTACATTTACACACACACACACACACAATATAATTGTTTCGTTTTATATTTTGCTGCTGCTGACCTTTCAGCAATACCTACCCAACTTATTATTAAGTTTGTCTCATTCGTCGTCAGCAATTCGTCTTTTCAAACTACTTCTCATATTCGTATATACGAAGCAAAGATGATCGGCCTCATTTTTTTTCTTCTTTTCAACGTTAGATTGTTGAATTCTTTCATATATATTTTCAAAAACTAATTTTTATTACGCTTTTTCTTCGTCTCTTTCTCCTTCTTCGTCTTATTCTTCGTCTCCTTCACCACCATTGAAAGCAGCTTGTTATAAAAGGTACCTTATCTGCTATGAGAACGAAAACATTTCTCTTACACATTTTTTTTTCATATTTTCATACACTATATTGAATTATAAGGTAAACAAATAAATAAATAAACAAATAAGTTGACAAACACCAAACCTCTGTTAGGAATACCTGACCTGGTTTCTGACTGTCGATCGGTTTGTTCTACTCTTCTCGCTTCTATCCTTAGTCGTTTGTTTGGTCGCTTCGAGTACGAGATGACCCCTTGTACTGAATGCCAGCCGACTTGCTCTTTTGATTTCTCTTACTCATCTACACCGTTTTTCTTGATCTCTTTGATCTCATTTTTTCACTTTTCAATTCTGCTCACAAAATGATTCATTTATAAGGGTGACTAATAGTTAGAGGAAGAGCTTAAGATGTTTGTATTGCCACTTCGGTGAAATGATATAAAAGCTGCACGCTTAGAGCTTCAGTAGCTGATCAAGAAGTTGCAGTCCTTTATCTATTTTTGATTATTTTCTTGGTCGAATACGGTAGCAAAAAATTCTTTTGTTTCTAATCAGAGAGAGTGCTCAATAATCAAGAAAAATAATATTTTCTTCCTTGTCTTATTTGAAATTGATAATATAATTGTTTAGTTCGTCTTCTCCAAACTGACATACAGTTGGGCAGGTCTGCAGATATATGACTTTGGACGTTTCAGATAAAGAAAAAAAATGAATTCCGTTTTGATCAGAATTTATGAAACAGATCAATACTGACATACTTACAACCTCAATCCCATTCTTATCTTTAACGGTCAAAGTATGCACCTCATTGAAGCACCTGATTTCTTAAATCTTATTTGTTGCTGTTGCAAACCTTCTATGACATCAAATGTAATCCTTACATTTCCGGCCAAACTTGCGGCAACAATCTCTGCGAGACAAATGATATCTTATGAGTAGTCAAAAATGCAGTGAAGTCAGACAAAAACCAGTCTATATCAGAATATTATCTATTTTTGATATTTCGATCTCAACACTGCTAATGACGTTCTTTCGGAAATAATTGGCAATTGAGGTTGTAGCGTCACGTTGCCTACGAGCCTAGAGGGGAAGCGCGAAACCAAAAAACATTTGATTTTAAAAATCTTGAGTCCATAGTTTTCCATGTGATAAGAGTTAAATATATGGCTAATAATTAAGATAAGAACTAACTATATGATAGACTTGTTGATCTTTTTCGATGAAAAAAGTTTTTCTCACGCTCATCCCATATTTGCCTTCGACGCAAATGTTTCACAATAAAACATATTCACAATCTAATAAGAAAATTTGATTTTTCTTTCGAATCTTCCATGATGTTTCAAGAATTTTATTATAACATTCCCATCTATAATTAGAGAAACACAATAAAATAAATTGAACACACTCGTTGTGGGTGAGAAAGTTGATGTCACAACATCTATATACAAGTTCTCTCTCTCTCTTTCTTTTTCTCTCTTCCACTCTCTTTTTTTCTTTTTTTCCCTCTTTCTTTCTCTCTACCTATATTTCTTTTCCTCTCTCTAACTCTCTCTCTGACTCTCTATCTAGCTCTTCTCATTAAAAACATAATTTAAGAAGTTTTTTTTTTCGCTCTCTCCTTCTAGCTCCTGTGTGTTATTTCAGAATTAGATTAAATTATTTTATAAATGTTTTACGCTGTTAGCTCAATAATTACATTATCACTGATAGCAGTTCTCATATTTTTTTAAATTCAGCCACAAAATATTTTTTCGTTTCATTTGGTCTTTATATATTCATCTGTGTTAAGCTTCTTCTCTTCTTTGCATACATAGCTTCACATGTTTCAGATGTATCTTATTGCTTGTATAGCTATCGCCTTGTGCGTATGGTTTGTCTTTCGTCGATTTTTGTTGGAAAATTTCTACATTTCTCATAAAGGAAAATATGTCTTCATTACTGGATGTGATAGTGGATTTGGACGATTATTAGCCTTAAAACTAACTGAAATAGGAGTCAACACCTTTGCAGGCTGCTTCACTCAAGAGGTATGATCTAATATCTTGTTCATACCGTCGTCAAGCTAGAAAAAACATTTTTTTTTCTTAATTTTTGAACACCCAAAGAATAGAGAAGATCTCGATGAGATCGATCTTTGCTTCGTCTATTCGACCTTGTTTTGTGCTAGAGAACAGAACAAACATATAACATATACAGGTTTTGCTCGTTTTAGAACTCTTCAAGAAAAAAATAGAAAACATTCCATAGCCATCATGTTCTTAAAAGGCCCGAAAGCTATTTTATGCTAATTTGAACTGTCTATGCTCTGTTAATCTGAAAGCACATAATATTCTGATTAGAATATATATCGTTTAAGAAAGACTTGCAACGTTCACGCGAAACAAGTTCAACATAGCAATATTTCATTTTTGATCGCACTGATGTAGAGTATCGTTGTTCACTAACGTCATTAAAGAACTTCGAGAAACTATCAACCAAATACGCAAATGATTAAATCCAAAGTTCTAACAATATATTTATGAAATCATCAACCTTGAGTGATATGAAACAAGGTGATATTAACTTACGTTTTGGAGCGAATGTATATATTCGATGAAGATGCTTTTTTGATGAAAAAACTAGATCGTATTCCTTATCTTCAAATCATCCTCTTGGGGTTTGTCCTATACGAACAATAGTTTCGATATTTTGTACTTGACGAAACAGTTTTCGTAATATAACATTCGATATTTAATAAAATACATAAAGTATAATGCTTTACAGGGATGTGATTCATTGGAGAAGGAAGGCTTGAATCAGGGTGGAGCCAATCTTGTTACTCTACGTTTGGATATAACAAGTGAGAAATCGGTTGAAGATGCTAGAAAGTTTGTGGAAGAATATCTGGAGAAAAAAGTATAATTCTATTCAATTTTGTTAATTTTCATTAATGATAGGATGCTTATCTTCATGCGATAGTTAACAATGCCGGAATATTCACTATTTATGGGCCAGATGATTGGTGTTCCACAGATGAATACGTCAATTCCTTGAATGTTAACACTCTTGGAGCGATACGTGTTTGCCATGCTTTTGTTCCCATGTTGAAAAAGAGCAAGGTATAACTGATTCTTTTTATCGTTACCATTTCTTCGTAAAGGGACGAGTTGTTACGATGGGATCAACAGCCGGACGTCTACATGGTCTCTACGTTGGTCCTTACGTCACAGCCAAATTTGCTGTCGAAGCTTACATGGACTGTCTGAGGTTGGAACTGAGACCCTTCGGTGTGTCTGTACACATGCTGGAGCCTGGATGTTTCAAAACCAATTTACTGAACGAGCAGGCTCAAAACACCCGTGTGGATAAAGTACATTATTTATTGTCATATGTTTCTCAGTTGAAAATTCTTTAAGACATGGAGTCGTTTATCAGAAGAAGTCAAAGAGGAATACGGCTTGGAGTTTCTAAGAAATTGTATGTTATGAGCACAAAATATGATAGAGCATTTTTTTCTAGTCAAAACTGCTTGGCAGCTGGGAGTCAACCTTGTTGCCAACCCTAATTTGATGTGGGTGGTGTCATGTTATGAACATGCCCTATTTGCTATGTATCCAAGATTGAGGTTTATCCAATTGACTCTACTTTCCTGATCATGATATTCAGATATGCTCCTGGATGGGACGCCATTTTCTGTTTCATCCCCTTGAGTGTGTTTCCAACTCAAATTCAGGATTGGGTCTTATCACTGATGTATTCTGTACAGCCAGGACCACCATTGATTCCAAAATCATTAGAGTGAGAAATATTATATCTTCTTCTTTATAAGTTTTGATCTCTGAATTCAGAAAGGAAAAACTGAAAAAATCGCGCTTCAGTTCAATAGCTTTTTATTTGTTTCAACTAGCTGTAGTAGCTGCTGGCTTGGTAGTGTTTTTCTCCCGTATAGGTCTTTTCGTTGGAGACTCAAATCGAGTAGTATTGAAACAAACAAACAATACAGTTTAGTTATTATATTTCAAACATATTCATTCATTGTCACAATTCCCTATTCGAACGAGGTATACCTGTTTAATGATTTTATAGACAAGATTAATTCAAATATCTTAAACAGTATTTATGCTTACGCTTTTTATTGTCCTGATTTCGACTAGAGCTAGTCTCGCTTCCAAAAGCTTTTTGAAAAATTATTTTCATCTGTATATTTATTTCATATAAAAATTTGTTTTTTTTTATTAAAAGAAAAAATTTATAATTACAATGGCAGCAATTGAGCTGATGCTACCGCTCTTCCAACTTCATTCTCACAGAGCACAGTAAATTCTCCTGAAATAAAAAAGTCGTTTTTTCCCGTTCAAAATCATACAGAAAATTTTTTCAGACAAACGCTGAATCTTTTTTTTTTCTCGCAATAAGTTGAGTACTAACCATAATGATGTGGCTGAACATACGGAATGGTTAGACGGCATACATCCGATGTGTCTTCGATGACGACATCCGTAAAGCGGAGTCGATCTTCATTAAACAACCAACAAACCTGAAAAAAAATGATGAACGATTTCACATTAGACAATGCTTTTATCTACCTTAGGTCGAGGACTGCCCAAAAGAACGCAGTCAAACACTGCTTTTCCACCAATGTGGGTACGCACATCACCGAATACCTCAAATGAAATAGCTACATGAGCATTTTGCTTTGTTTTCTATTCATATAAGAAAATTTTCTTCGGAAAAATTTGTACACTGTCAACGGCGGAGCAGTAGAATCTGCGCACGGAGATGGTATGTAAACAAAAAATATTTCCCCGTCACATGCTTCTTCAGTAAAACACAGGAAGCAAGAATTTTTTCAATTTTCTCCCTCTTAAGAGACTTTTACTTAGTGTTTCAATGAAACAAAGAACCAAAATCGATAAAAAAGAATACAAATCAAAGATTCAAACAACAGGTTGGATTTCACATACCTTTAGAAACTCAGGTGCATAATTCCATGGATTTTGTGCATACTTGTTCTTGGGGATCTCATAGGAGAGTTGATTGACTTGCTGTAAACACTGATTGTAATAGTTTTGATGAAAGGTTCTACCTTAGTCAAAGGACTCTTCTGAGGTTGTGGTCCGACCAATCCCTCCATACAATCCACATCCAACGTACTATACGAACGAGGTGGTGGTTGGGGAGAGTAGCGGGCATCCATTGGTTTAGTTTCTGAAGTATAATGATTGGCATGCCGATGAAATATTATATCTTAAATAAAGCTGAGAACATAAAATGAAACATTTCAATTGTTTTTTCTTGAATATAGGTTTAATAAATATACAGTTCAATCGATTCTGCTCATTTTCTGGCAAGTAGAAGAAGTCAGGTGCGAGATGAGACAGAGGAGGAGGAGAAGCCGAGAGAAGATCTAGTAAAGAGGAGAACAAACAGTGAAGACCAAGCGTTGCAGCGTAATGTTTTCTTTTTATTTTAACTTATTCCATATAATAAATATCATATAAATTTTGTTTTAAAAATAGATAACATTAACATATTACTACAGATTTGTTTCTACTTGTAAGAAATTTCGTTTAGCATTCGGCTCTTCAATAAGTATCTTTGGTTTGAATATTGTCCTATAAGAATATTATTCCACCTAAGTAATCATCAATTATATTACCCAAAATGCTTTCTTCTGGGTATTGGAGACGTGTTACTAGCTAACGATTGAGTACGAGATCGCCATTCTTGAACTCGATCAACGGCTTCGGGTAAAGTTAATGATTTCCCCATCGACTACAGATAATAATATGAATGCAGTAAACTCTTTATTCTTTCTTATACTCACCATACTTATTATTCCACACCACCCATGCGGATCCAGTCTTTGTAAAGCCATTCGAATATGTCGGCAATAGATGTATTCACAGCCCAACACTATGATTGCCAGTATCTGAACTTGATTATCATATGTAATTTATAATATCTACAAACTATTCCTGCTGCCAATAAAAAAAATGCAGAAAGAAAATTTTCAACTCCTAATGGCGCAGAATGTGTTTGACTGTGACTATCAGGAGAGCAAGCTCCAGTGAGCCAGAAGTTTTGTAACCTTTCCAAGTCACCTAAGCAAGCAAATTTAGGCATAGGTTTTTTATTCTAACAAACCTTTCTGCTGATATTGTAACATATATTGATTCACCATAGCTGTATATGGAGAATTCTTTGGAAAACCTATACCGTATCCTGTCATACTAGCCCATTTACCTACCTAGTCATAGCTTTAATAATTTCAACATTCATTCATATATCAAAACTAACCATCATAAGCTCACAATTAGCATCTTTTCCTGCCCAATAATCTAGCACAACGGCATCATATATAAAAGCGTCTAACTCTCTGAAACAGAATGAAGACGTTTACTAACATTCATACATACTCATTGCGGACAGCGTCCACACCCGCAGAAATGTTCATACGGAAAAATTTGTTTTTCTTCACGTAATCATGCATTTTAACCCAATTTCTTTTCATTGTTTCATGCGTATTTCCACCGTCAACAGTGCCATAACGGAAAGGAGGGTTTTGATCACTAGGAAATGCCAGCCAAAATGAACCTTGTAGGAATCACAAGATAAGGTATAACTAACCATCGGATCATGAATCCCTGTCAGATCATAGTACTGAACTCTGGTTATCATGAAAGCTGCTAAATTAGCAGTATAAACAGCTAAAAATGTTAGCCCAAATGCAGCCCAAACTAAGGCCATGAATCTGGACACTGAACTTTTCGGAACATCTGATGGTGTATACAAACAGTTGAATATAACCAAGTTACTAAAACGAACCAGTTGAAACACTTGCACTGAAAAGCGTAGCCCAAACAAGCCAAAACGATCGACATAGCGAGAATTTATGATCTGGAATCATTCAATAACACAATAATCTTTCAAAACGACCTGGAGGAGGGTACTTCTGCATGTTGAATGAATATGGGGACACCCATTCGAAAATGAAAATGGAAAAAGCAGCTCCCTGGATACTAACAAAGAGAATGATAACCCACGTTGAATACTCGAACGGTTCTAAACAAAACAATGAAGAAATGGTGTGATAAAGTGCTAAAAATATTAAGATTATATATTCTAGATTCATTCGAACCGTGGCACCGGAAATACTTGTGTGAAAAAAAAACCTGTCCCTAATTTTACCCTTTCCGGGGCGGATATAATGATGGGCAGATCCCCTGATGCTTTGTTAAGCCTGGATCTATAGAATAACGATGGAAATTGGGTGAAAAATTGGTGACAACAGGCCGAGTGGTCTAGTGGTATGATTCTCGCTTAGGGTGCGAGAGGTCCCGGGATCGATCCCCGGCTCGGCCCAATTTTACCCTTTCTGGGGCAAATTTCGCGATGGGCAGACCTCCTGATGCTTTGTTAAGCCTGGATCAATAGAATAACGATGAAAATTGGGGGGAAAATGGGTAACAACAGGCCGAGTGGTCTAGTGGTATGATTCTCGCTTAGGGAGCGAGAGGTCCCGGGATCGATCCCCGGCTCGGCCCAATTTTACCTTTTCTGGGGCAAATTTCGCGATGGGCAGACCTCCTGATGCTTTGTTAAGCCTGGATCAATAGAATAACGATGAAAATTGGGGGGAAAATGGGTAACAACAGGCCGAGTGGTCTAGTGGTATGATTCTCGCTTAGGGAGCGAGAGGTCCCGGGATCGATCCCCGGCTCGGCCCAATTTTACCTTTTCTGGGGCAAATTTCGCGATGGGCAGACCTCCTGATGCTTTGTTAAGCCTGGATCAATAGAATAACGATGAAAATTGGGGGGAAAATGGGTAACAACAGGCCGAGTGGTCTAGTGGTATGATTCTCGCTTAGGGAGCGAGAGGTCCCGGGATCGATCCCCGGCTCGGCCCAATTTTACCTTTTCTGGGGCAAATTTCGCGATGGGCAGACCTCCTGATGCTTTGTTAAGCCTGGATCAATAGAATAACGATGAAAATTGGGGGGAAAATGGGTAACAACAGGCCGAGTGGTCTAGTGGTATGATTCTCGCTTAGGGAGCGAGAGGTCCCGGGATCGATCCCCGGCTCGGCCCAATTTTACCTTTTCTGGGGCAAATTTCGCGATGGGCAGACCTCCTGATGCTTTGTTAAGCCTGGATCAATAGAATAACGATGAAAATTGGGGGGAAAATGGGTAACAACAGGCCGAGTGGTCTAGTGGTATGATTCTCGCTTAGGGAGCGAGAGGTCCCGGGATCGATCCCCGGCTCGGCCCAATTTTACCTTTTCTGGGGCAAATTTCGCGATGGGCAGACCTCCTGATGCTTTGTTAAGCCTGGATCAATAGAATAACGATGAAAATTGGGGGGAAAATGGGTAACAACAGGCCGAGTGGTCTAGTGGTATGATTCTCGCTTAGGGAGCGAGAGGTCCCGGGATCGATCCCCGGCTCGGCCCAATTTTACCTTTTCTGGGGCAAATTTCGCGATGGGCAGACCTCCTGATGCTTTGTTAAGCCTGGATCAATAGAATAACGATGAAAATTGGGGGGAAAATGGGTAACAACAGGCCGAGTGGTCTAGTGGTATGATTCTCGCTTAGGGAGCGAGAGGTCCCGGGATCGATCCCCGGCTCGGCCCAATTTTACCTTTTCTGGGGCAAATTTCGCGATGGGCAGACCTCCTGATGCTTTGTTAAGCCTGGATCAATAGAATAACGATGAAAATTGGGGGGAAAATGGGTAACAACAGGCCGAGTGGTCTAGTGGTATGATTCTCGCTTAGGGAGCGAGAGGTCCCGGGATCGATCCCCGGCTCGGCCCAATTTTACCTTTTCTGGGGCAAATTTCGCGATGGGCAGACCTCCTGATGCTTTGTTAAGCCTGGATCAATAGAATAACGATGAAAATTGGGGGGAAAATGGGTAACAACAGGCCGAGTGGTCTAGTGGTATGATTCTCGCTTAGGGAGCGAGAGGTCCCGGGATCGATCCCCGGCTCGGCCCAATTTTACCTTTTCTGGGGCAAATTTCGCGATGGGCAGACCTCCTGATGCTTTGTTAAGCCTGGATCAATAGAATAACGATGAAAATTGGGGGGAAAATGGGTAACAACAGGCCGAGTGGTCTAGTGGTATGATTCTCGCTTAGGGAGCGAGAGGTCCCGGGATCGATCCCCGGCTCGGCCCAATTTTACCTTTTCTGGGGCAAATTTCGCGATGGGCAGACCTCCTGATGCTTTGTTAAGCCTGGATCAATAGAATAACGATGAAAATTGGGGGGAAAATGGGTAACAACAGGCCGAGTGGTCTAGTGGTATGATTCTCGCTTAGGGAGCGAGAGGTCCCGGGATCGATCCCCGGCTCGGCCCAATTTTACCTTTTCTGGGGCAAATTTCGCGATGGGCAGACCTCCTGATGCTTTGTTAAGCCTGGATCAATAGAATAACGATGAAAATTGGGGGGAAAATGGGTAACAACAGGCCGAGTGGTCTAGTGGTATGATTCTCGCTTAGGGAGCGAGAGGTCCCGGGATCGATCCCCGGCTCGGCCCAATTTTACCTTTTCTGGGGCAAATTTCGCGATGGGCAGACCTCCTGATGCTTTGTTAAGCCTGGATCAATAGAATAACGATGAAAATTGGGGGGAAAATGGGTAACAACAGGCCGAGTGGTCTAGTGGTATGATTCTCGCTTAGGGAGCGAGAGGTCCCGGGATCGATCCCCGGCTCGGCCCAATTTTACCTTTTCTGGGGCAAATTTCGCGATGGGCAGACCTCCTGATGCTTTGTTAAGCCTGGATCAATAGAATAACGATGAAAATTGGGGGGAAAATGGGTAACAACAGGCCGAGTGGTCTAGTGGTATGATTCTCGCTTAGGGAGCGAGAGGTCCCGGGATCGATCCCCGGCTCGGCCCAATTTTACCTTTTCTGGGGCAAATTTCGCGATGGGCAGACCTCCTGATGCTTTGTTAAGCCTGGATCAATAGAATAACGATGAAAATTGGGGGGAAAATGGGTAACAACAGGCCGAGTGGTCTAGTGGTATGATTCTCGCTTAGGGAGCGAGAGGTCCCGGGATCGATCCCCGGCTCGGCCCAATTTTACCTTTTCTGGGGCAAATTTCGCGATGGGCAGACCTCCTGATGCTTTGTTAAGCCTGGATCAATAGAATAACGATGAAAATTGGGGGGAAAATGGGTAACAACAGGCCGAGTGGTCTAGTGGTATGATTCTCGCTTAGGGAGCGAGAGGTCCCGGGATCGATCCCCGGCTCGGCCCAATTTTACCTTTTCTGGGGCAAATTTCGCGATGGGCAGACCTCCTGATGCTTTGTTAAGCCTGGATCAATAGAATAACGATGAAAATTGGGGGGAAAATGGGTAACAACAGGCCGAGTGGTCTAGTGGTATGATTCTCGCTTAGGGAGCGAGAGGTCCCGGGATCGATCCCCGGCTCGGCCCAATTTTACCTTTTCTGGGGCAAATTTCGCGATGGGCAGACCTACTGATGCTTTCTCAAGCCTGGATCAATAGAATAACGAGGAAAATTGGGTGGAAAATGGGTAACAACAGGCCGAGAGGTCTAGTGGTATGATTCTCGCTTAGGGTGCGAGAGGTCCCGGGATCGATCCCCGGCTCGGCCCGATTTTACCCTTTCTGGGGCAAATTTCGCGATGGGCAGACCTACTGATGCTTTCTCAAGCCTGGATCAATAGAATAACGATGAAAATTGGGTGGAAAATGGGTAACAACTGGCCGAGTGGTCTAGTGGTATGATTCTCGCTTAGGGTGCGAGAGGTCCCGGGATCGATCCCCGGCTCGGCCCGATTTTACCCTTTCTGGGGCAAATTTCGCGATGGGCAGACCTCCTGATGCTTTGTCAAGCCTGGATCTATAGTATAACGATGAAAATAGGGTGGAAAATGGGTAACAACAGGCCGAGGGGTCTAGTGGTATGATTCTCGCTTAGGGTGCGAGAGGTCCCGGGTTCGATCCCCAGCTCGGCCCGATTTTACCCTTTCTGGGGCAAATTTCGCGATGGGCAGACCTCCTGATGCTTTGTCAAGCCTGGATCTATAGTATAACGATGAAAATAGGGTGGAAAATGGGTAACAACAGGCCGAGGGGTCTAGTGGTATGATTCTCGCTTAGGGTGCGAGAGGTCCCGGGTTCGATCCCCAGCTCGGCCCGATTTTACCCTTTCTGGGGCAAATTTCGCGATGGGCAGACCTCCTGATGCTTTGTCAAGCCTGGATCTATAGTATAACGATGAAAATAGGGTGGAAAATGGGTAACAACAGGCCGAGGGGTCTAGTGGTATGATTCTCGCTTAGGGTGCGAGAGGTCCCGGGTTCGATCCCCAGCTCGGCCCGATTTTACCCTTTCTGGGGCAAATTTCGCGATGGGCAGACCTCCTGATGCTTTGTCAAGCCTGGATCTATAGTATAACGATGAAAATAGGGTGGAAAATGGGTAACAACAGGCCGAGGGGTCTAGTGGTATGATTCTCGCTTAGGGTGCGAGAGGTCCCGGGTTCGATCCCCAGCTCGGCCCGATTTTACCCTTTCTGGGGCAAATTTCGCGATGGGCAGACCTCCTGATGCTTTGTCAAGCCTGGATCTATAGTATAACGATGAAAATAGGGTGGAAAATGGGTAACAACAGGCCGAGGGGTCTAGTGGTATGATTCTCGCTTAGGGTGCGAGAGGTCCCGGGTTCGATCCCCAGCTCGGCCCGATTTTACCCTTTCTGGGGCAAATTTCGCGATGGGCAGACCTCCTGATGCTTTGTCAAGCCTGGATCTATAGTATAACGATGAAAATAGGGTGGAAAATGGGTAACAACAGGCCGAGGGGTCTAGTGGTATGATTCTCGCTTAGGGTGCGAGAGGTCCCGGGTTCGATCCCCAGCTCGGCCCGATTTTACCCTTTCTGGGGCAAATTTCGCGATGGGCAGACCTCCTGATGCTTTGTCAAGCCTGGATCTATAGTATAACGATGAAAATAGGGTGGAAAATGGGTAACAACAGGCCGAGGGGTCTAGTGGTATGATTCTCGCTTAGGGTGCGAGAGGTCCCGGGTTCGATCCCCAGCTCGGCCCGATTTTACCCTTTCTGGGGCAAATTTCGCGATGGGCAGACCTCCTGATGCTTTGTCAAGCCTGGATCTATAGTATAACGATGAAAATAGGGTGGAAAATGGGTAACAACAGGCCGAGGGGTCTAGTGGTATGATTCTCGCTTAGGGTGCGAGAGGTCCCGGGTTCGATCCCCAGCTCGGCCCGATTTTACCCTTTCTGGGGCAAATTTCGCGATGGGCAGACCTCCTGATGCTTTGTCAAGCCTGGATCTATAGTATAACGATGAAAATAGGGTGGAAAATGGGTAACAACAGGCCGAGGGGTCTAGTGGTATGATTCTCGCTTAGGGTGCGAGAGGTCCCGGGTTCGATCCCCAGCTCGGCCCGATTTTACCCTTTCTGGGGCAAATTTCGCGATGGGCAGACCTCCTGATGCTTTGTCAAGCCTGGATCTATAGTATAACGATGAAAATAGGGTGGAAAATGGGTAACAACAGGCCGAGGGGTCTAGTGGTATGATTCTCGCTTAGGGTGCGAGAGGTCCCGGGTTCGATCCCCAGCTCGGCCCGATTTTACCCTTTCTGGGGCAAATTTCGCGATGGGCAGACCTCCTGATGCTTTGTCAAGCCTGGATCTATAGTATAACGATGAAAATAGGGTGGAAAATGGGTAACAACAGGCCGAGGGGTCTAGTGGTATGATTCTCGCTTAGGGTGCGAGAGGTCCCGGGTTCGATCCCCAGCTCGGCCCGATTTTACCCTTTCTGGGGCAAATTTCGCGATGGGCAGACCTCCTGATGCTTTGTCAAGCCTGGATCTATAGTATAACGATGAAAATAGGGTGGAAAATGGGTAACAACAGGCCGAGGGGTCTAGTGGTATGATTCTCGCTTAGGGTGCGAGAGGTCCCGGGTTCGATCCCCAGCTCGGCCCGATTTTACCCTTTCTGGGGCAAATTTCGCGATGGGCAGACCTCCTGATGCTTTGTCAAGCCTGGATCTATAGTATAACGATGAAAATAGGGTGGAAAATGGGTAACAACAGGCCGAGGGGTCTAGTGGTATGATTCTCGCTTAGGGTGCGAGAGGTCCCGGGTTCGATCCCCAGCTCGGCCCGATTTTACCCTTTCTGGGGCAAATTTCGCGATGGGCAGACCTCCTGATGCTTTGTCAAGCCTGGATCAATAGAATAACGATGAAAATTGGGGGGAAAATGGGTAACAACAGGCCGAGTGGTCTAGTGGTATGATTCTCGCTTAGGGTGCGAGAGGTCCCGGGATCGATCCCCGGCTCGGCCCAATTTTACCTTTTCTGGGGCAAACTTCGCGATGGGCTGACCGCCTGATGCTTTGTTAAGCCTGTATCTATAGAATAACGAAAAATCATTACCTAAAAATGCGGTCGGGCTGAGTACCCCGCTTCTGATTTTCACTATGACTGCAATGCCTGTTTCTAAGAATGGTAGAGAGAAATCAATGTCTCGTGCTCTTTCAGAGTTTAGTTTCAAGGAAGTTACACACATATCAGCTTTGTTATTGATGAGGTCTGCTATCAATCCATTCCAGCCATTTTCCTGTGTTATTATATTATGTTCATGGCTAGGCAAAACTCACTGTTTTGAGCCCCCATTTCTCATCTCGAACCTTGTACAATGTATAAGTGAAGCCAATATCGCTTGCTAGTTTGTTCAGTAGGTCCACACAGTATCCGGAGCAGCATTTCCAAAGTGTATTGTTCCTTCAATTTCGGATGCTTCTCACAGAAATACTGAAATATGTACCTTTTCATTCCTGTTTCATCTAGTGTTTCTACGTCACCCCAGTCGCATATGGAACCCTGATTTCCAGGGCATCGGCCTGTGTCAGGATCTACATCAGACACTGTAATGAACGGCGGTTCGTGTAACGTAACTACCTTCAAAAACATCTTATAAACGTCGGTAAGTCAATGTTCATACTTTCACATGAAATTTATCAGCCGTTCCCATAGGAGGGTTAGCTCTGGCCCCTGGCCACTCCACGTCAGCCATTTTCAGTTCATTATTGATGAATGTGCCAACCTTAATATACGGAAGTAGATTGATTATTAAATAACTGCGTTTGTACTTTGTCCCAATACAATGTTCCCTTATTATTCTTCCTCAAGTTTGATACGTGTAATATAGAATTGCGTAGACGGCCGTATTCGTTGAAAATATAGAAGAAAGAGTCATACCCATCATCTACATGGAATGGATTTCCTTTTACAAAGGACTGTCTCATCAATCTGAGAGTAGAGTGTTCTCATGAATTACTTTAGTTTTCCTACTTGTGTATATGCTTTCCGTCACTCCATCGTGAGTTTTCTCCTCGTCTACAAGAAGAGTTCGATCGAATAGAATATGTTTGATTCATAGGAACCTGCTGCAACGCTGCTCCAAAAAGCTGAAGATCGTTGTGAGCTGAATTTGCTTTTCAGTATACCTTAGGAGCTAACTGTATAACTAAAGGAATAACATCATCTCTCGGCGCAAACATTGCATTCGAAACTTAAAATATTCACATTATGGTTTTTGAGTTATGGTTTGGTACACCTGTGTGGAAGTTCACACTCAGCATGCCAGCTTGATATTCTCCGGTAACTGAAGTTTGAGTACCTTTCACAGATTGAGTTCCTATCCATAAGTATTTATCAGTAGTTAAACCGATGGGTATCGCTTGCTTAAACATATTATTATTGTATAATATTTGACTAGGTTGGCTTCACTGGGATGTTGCTCAATTCATTTTCAAATATTGGATAATACCTCAAATATAGTTCTTGCTTTAGCTGCGGTCGAATACAGAAGAATAATTTTTGCTTGGCTCTGTTTCAGATCTTGTAGCTTCGTGACAAGATCTGTTTTATTTGTTACTTGAATGTTACAATGAAACATTATTTCAAATCTGAACCTGGACTGGTTATTTTTCAAACTTTTTTGAAACCTAGCCGATTTATTACTGGCATCAGCAATTTCTTCTCGAACACTCTTCAAGAACTGTTCTGATCCAGCCATGTCAGATGTTACGATACCAAACTTTGACCAATTGTATCTTTGGAGCAGAGCTATCATCGCTCTTAATAACAAATTGCGGAAAGATTTAGGTCAGAATAAAATGATTACCTTATTTGATGTTCTATGGGAGGGGCTAATTGGATAATGCGATATGATGATAAGTTCTTAAGAGAGTATAGTGAAACTGATTGCAATCTGTATACCTTTTCGAAAGAATATCCGGAGTTATCAGCATTCCAAGCAAGCACTGGAATTCCAGTGTGACTAGCCATTGTCAAAAAATACTGTTCCGCAGCAGTAGTTGAATCGTATGTCTCAGAAGCAGTTGCAAATATAATCACTGATACCTTGAAAGACAGTGAGATCGATCGAAATATGCGGATATGAAGTACTTGATTCTCAACTAAACGATTACATATGCAATCGATTACTTCTCTAACATAGAACACCCCGGTGGGTAAAATACAATCAATGCCAGTGAAGTTGAAACGTTCCGGTAGTCGTCTCAAAGATCTTAATGAATCAACTCTTTTGGTTCAATTTTGTCTATACTAACGATACTGCAGTTCCTTCATTGATTTTCCTCAGAATTTCTTTGAATGCTTTGTCATATGCTTTGGAACGATTTGCATAATGCTAACTAGAAGTTTTATATGTATCAAATACATTTTTACCTGATATACTAATCCGATCGTGACGTTCTGCTTTATGATAGTTTTACTCGTTAGCAAAGGTTTACGCGATGGTTTAGGAGTTAAATCAAGACAGTCAGTATGAATAATATAAAGACTAATAAAATATATGGTTAACTTCATTTCTAAAAAACCATATTCAGTTAGATAACTGAAAAAGGGCAAAGTGAGAATTTTTTCAATTAAGGAAACGACCTAAGTTGATTGGCTTTTCTTTTTCCGTTTCCTCCCAATTTGGTTTAAGATAGATGACGCTGGCAAGAGAAAATTTATTTTAGTACTCTCCTGCAAATAGAACTCAAACAAAATGACTTGAAGAATTATTATGGTGTCGATTGGCGAACAACCTCCCATATACATACGAGTGTTTGAACTCATCAGAGGGCACAAAACATCTTAAAAGAAATGAGCCCGACAGATATGTTCCAACAAAACAAAATCACTTGTGACATTTTGTGAAAAATGAAGAAAAAAACGTTTGGAGAAAAAAAAACATTCAGGAACAGTATAGGTTTTTTGCATGTCACATTATTATCTGGTTATTTCATTCATTTGTGCTTATTACTTACACATGCAATGCTACATACATCACTTGAAGCTGGTTATATAATGGAGAATACGACATTCAACGAAAAAAAACTGTCCTGATCAATGAGGCGATTGATGTACTAACATACATTCCAATTGCTTTCTAACAAGTATATAAAGACAGAAAAATTTTTACATATCATATCAAAGTCATTTTTGCTTCTCTTCTACCGTTCTTCAAAAATATGTAACCAATTTCAGATGTCTCACTTCTTCGTACTTTCATGCGTTTTGGCTCTCGCCTCTGCTAGCTACATCCCTCCTTACTATGGAGGACATGATGATCATGGAGATCATCATTCTCGATATGTAGTTACTTTTTGAAATTATAATTATCATATTGACCTATGTCAGGGAAAACTTAACGGCGATGGTTATGGAGCTCAAGCTGGGTATGGTTATGGTTATGATGGATCAGGATATGACAAAGCAGCAGGACATCAAGGATATTATGGAGATAATTATGGTTAGTTCGAACATCAATAAAAACAAAAAGGGTTCATCAGGAAACGACGGGTATGCTGATGGACACGCAGACTACAGCAAAGGAGCTGCTGATGGGTACGATGGTGCTCACCATGATGAAGGAGCCCGTAATGCTGTTGGTTAGTTTGGCCTGCAACTCATCATCATCTCAGCGTCTCTTTCCTTTCTTTTTCCAACTGACTCATTCACTGCTCTGTTATTTTTCTATTAGAAAGATTAAGAAGAGGAGAAGAAACTATACGAAGTGCTTAAACATAGAAATTAACTCAATTGGAAGAATTCTATTATCATTCAACAATTATAGATGCTGAGGGAATGAAAAAATACTCTTATTTCACTTCCGGTTCAGGACCTGAAGGAAGTTACTCCAAAGGATATTATGGATCTGAGGGTATGCTATCTACTTTGATTACTCTTAAATCCTCAGTTTCAATCCACCGATAAAACTCCTCAAAGTCGAGTATCACTTATGTTTTATAGGATATGATCATCAAAACGCCAACTCTCGTCATGCTGCTGATGGATCAGGAGCCGGATATAAGAAAGGATATAACGCTGCTTCTGCTGACGAAGCTGACGCACAATCTCGCTACGGAAAAGGTGCTGCTTCACATAATGGCTACGGCAACGAATACGATGCTTCCAAATACGGTTATGGCTATGGAAAAAATGATTTCGGAGGTCACAACAATGGCTGGGTTAACCAGGCTCATTCCGGAGCTCATGCTTCTCACGGTCCTTATTTCTAAAAAATGTTTTTCGTGCGATAGGTTTCTGTTCATTCACTAACATTGTATGATTTTCTGCGTTTTGTGAAAATAAAAGTGAATATACAAGTACATTTTGAAAGATGGAGAAAGTTTGACACACTTTCTTCGGTGATTGTTCTCGTTTTATAAATGTGAATACTTTCCCAGAATTCTTTAACACATCTTCGTAGCAATGAAGAGGTTTCTTCTCATAGCATCATTTTATAATTTGAATCAAACTGGTGCGTTTAAATTAGATTCACCTCCATTGATGTTGTTCCAAAATGAACAAATTGCTTCTGCTCAACCAAACTGATTAAGAACAACAAAGCATCCCAATATCCACGTTTTACTACTTGAACTAGTTGTCTCATTCGAGAAATAATAAAAACAAAAGCATAGGAAGCTTCAAACTTTTTATTAATGAAAATTATAAATGAAACTTTTCGGCAGAACGATTTCGCACGTACACGTTATGCTCAACCGGAAATGCTTTCATCAGCATTCATATAGACGAGCAGGTCCTTCTATGGAACAACGACTTGAATACAGAGTCAGATCGAATTCTTCTTCTCCAGCAAAGTTCTTCATTCTATCAATTTTTAGTCGGCCATCGAGCTTGTTAACTTTTTTGAGTAAGTATTGCAGAATGCACCGTTTGAGTTATGTTCGGGTCAAAATTCATCTCTGCGTTCTTCCTATTCATGTCTTATCAATTTTTCGGGCACAGTTTTAAAAATTACCCTCTTCTTTCATTTCTATTCAGAACCTAAAGCGTGAGCTAGCGGTCGTTCAAAACAATGACGTGACGAGTACCAGTTAATACCTCATAACTTCCTTTACAAATGATCGATTTCTATGAGTTTGTTCTACATTTTCTGCTCAAAAGAATTTGCATTAACCTTTTCTGTGGACTATAAGCCGGGCAGATTCTATTTGTTGTCAAAACGTATTCTTTTTTTTTCAGCTCATCCACCTAATTCAAGGCAGGCCAGTCACATTTCTTCCCGATAAATCCCGATTAATCCCAGATAGTTCAACACAACGACTCAAATGATTCGTTGCCGTATTGAATATATGAGAATGAGCTTCTAGTTGATGAAACTTGTCTTTCCTTCCAAAATATTGTTATTTAGACATCATTGATAGAAAATCTCTTTCTTTTGGTTCCAAATACTTCTTTTTCTAGCTTCTAGCAGCTGTCTTCTGGTAACTAGACGTTCTGAATCATGCTCAACGGAAGCATTCATTGAATTTATGTGAAGATCCAAGCCATGTGCTCTTGAAAAAGTTCGAAATAGCCCTTAATTGGCTTTTACTCACTATTTCTCAAGTTTAACGTACTGAATCAGCTCTTCAAAACGTATGGTGGGTGGTAAACAATTGACGTTAGTTATTAAAGTTTCATAAGACAAAACAAAAAAATTGAAAAGCATTCATCCATTTGTGGATGTTCGAAGAGCGGACGTTTTCATATGGTACTATAATAGAGAAGACAATAAGCTTGTTTGAATAATGTTAATTTTTCTCTTTAGTCTATGATTCCACAAGTTACCTATTATCCGAATATGGTAAGGCTGACACACGGCAACATGAACGATAATCAAAATCTAATTTTTAAAAATGAAAATTAACAAGCAAAAATGAATTAATGACGATACGTATTTGGTTTTCATTGTCTTAGAAGTAATTCTATTTGATTCAATGACGAATAGTACTACTCCTATTGCGTTTGGACATTTCAAGCAATTCACTGACCATCAACCGATCTTTGAATTCGATAGAGTGAGAAGGAAAATGAACTTTCATTTTTCATTTGACGCATTACATGAGCGGTTGTTTGTCATTTAAAGGAAATCAGCTATTTCTCATGTTTTGAAGTTTGAAGTTGAAGCATATGGTTGTTAATTGAATGAGCTGCCTTCTGAGGGACAGAACAGGAAGCAGATTGTATACCAATTTTTGCCATAATCTCATATTTTTGTTTTATTAAAAACATAAAGATTATGAATATTTAAAGCTGAATAGAATTACAATAACGTTGAGCAGATTTATTATTCGCATCTTATGTTCGATTTGCAAATTTCCGCCATTAGCTTTAGTTATCCAAATCGTAAAGGTCTTGGTTTCTCATGTCTGAAATATGGCAAATTGAATTTTTGAAAAAATTTTAAGAAGAAAATATGGAGTGAAGGTATGAAATCACTAATGAAAAGACAAATTGTGTTCAGAAATTAGATGCAGTTGAATGCATTTTCATGAAACTATGATGTCAAGGCTTATTGTCTTAATATATACATATAGATATAGATATAGATATATATATATATAAGAATTACATATTTATTCAGATGCCTATTATTGGGACATATTCGCTTTATTCTCAGTCATCTTCGTTTGTCAGTATTTTTTCTTTTGTCAAAGAGCCTTATGATCTCCTTATGCGATCAATCTATCCTTGTTTTCCTGGTCAATGATTTCATTCTTTTAATGAAAAGTTGTAAGATGTTCGAAAATACTATTTCCGTTGAAGAACTAGAGGATGACGACAATTCCTGGTGGGGGAGTAAGGGAAATTTTAATCACGCTATCTTATTTCATGTTTTATTAAATAAATCTTCAAGCTCTCAATGGTCATATGAGCCTATGGGTCACCTGGACCCGAAAGCTCAAAAAGATGTTCTATGATTTAGTATAAACTTATTCGAAAAGTAATTCGAATGGGTTCGGATTAAGGAAGACTGGAAAGAGCACATTCAATAGTATCTAATTTTGGGTTTTAAGTAATAAGCCGAGGCTGCAGGTTGGAGCTTCACTCTCATTGGATCAAATAATTATGTTTGCACTCATTGTAACTCAACATCTTTTGTTTCAGATCGCAGAAAAAAAAATATTAAAAAATCAAATGAGCATTGAGTGGGATGGTGTCAAATGCAGCTATGATGGAGGGACGTGGGTGAATAGAGTAATTAATGAGTTGAAAGTAATTAAAGACGAATAATGTCGACCCTGGATTTTGTATCCATAATAGAGTTGTAGGAGGCAAAAGCTAAAAAAAAGTCCTCTTCAACGCGATGACGTCAAATGTAGCAAAACGGAAGCATATGGCTTATTATGTAATTATTTACATATTTCTTCCATTGTACTTCCTGCTGATATTCTATGAAAGGCTCTATGATCAAATTGAACAAAACACAAAAGTTGAGAGGGAGAAGTTACAAGAATATCATTAACTTAAGAAGTTAGCTGTCTCTCTCAATTTTTCTTTCTCTCTATCTCTCTCCTTCCTAGCCTTTCTTTACCAGAAGAACGATCTACGTCAAGAAAACAAAGCAAAGAGGAAACATTTTTTGTTTTTTCCTCTCTTATATTCAACTAAACAGTTCTTTTTCAGGAAAAAATTTGAATCTTATTTACGAGCGACACTTCCATCATGACAGTTTAAAGTTTTTTTTTTGCTTTCATAGTTTCGAACTCCAAAGCTTCTCCTACGATCAAAGTGCAAGACACTCGTCATCGAAATGCCTTTTGCGACTAATAACCAAAATGTGTTTGTGTTATGAAACTTCAGATGAAAGTCAATTAGTAGTGGACATGCTTCATCATAAAATCACAGGAAATTCATATAGTAATCGCTCGTAGAGTCGTCACTGCATTCCTGTGGGGCTGCTTCTCCCCCTCCCTTTATCTCTTATTCTCTTTCAACAATATGAATAATTTTTCTCTGCCAAAACTATACATTCAACAATAAATGAATTGTGAAAAAATGAATTTTGTCATCACATATTCTCTCTTCCGTGTTTACAAGATATCTCTTCCTACATCTAAGCAAGTATACTGCTTATTTTCAAAACGATTTCGTTCAAGAATGAGAATGTTGTCTACGACCTCAGACCCCCCGGAATTGATGACGTGAGGAATAAAACGAAATGTCGGAAAGACTTACTTCTCAAAGACTTCTTATCTTTCCTTTCTTTTTTTGGTTGGAAGTCAAGAATAACAAAATACTTAACTAAGTGCTGGTCATTTTTCAAGAAAAGACATATAGAAAATCGCTCTACTTACACTGGTGGCTCTTCCTCTGCTCGTAGAGGGCGTTGAAAGAAATCTAGAGACTGCAGAATCTCTTCGACAGAATCATGATGTCTATCTGAATAATAAAACGCTTTATAAACGACTGGTCATTGATAATTCTCTGACAAGCTATTGCAAACGATTGAGAAAGAGATGAAACTTACATTGCGGACGTGCAGCTACAGTGGTCAGTAGGAATAAAATCGCGAACCACAGCATGACATTCCAACGGTCAAAATGAATTCTGAAGCCCGTCTTGGATTGATAGCTTCTAAATGAGTGCCAAATAATTTTAGTAGTTGCGAAACTTGGTAGCTTTCGTGTAAAGAAGAGGATGAAGAGAAAAAGGAGGAGGAGTAGGATGAACGATGTAGGAAAGAGAAAGAAAAGAATCAAAAGATTTCAGTAGAGCTAGGACTGGGAGAGAGAGGAAAGAGTAAAAGAGAAAGAGAGAGAGAAAAAGCAGACTCATGTTGGTGATGAAGTGAGCTGTGAAATGGACCGCCTACTTTTTTTTCATTCACAAACGTTTTTAACGAAGACGACAAGAAAGTATTACAAAAGGTAGTATGTGGGCATACTGTCACATATGAATAGAAGAATTTCTGATGTGAAAAAACAAAACAGAGAATATTCTCTCTTTTTTCTTCGTCTTCTCTCTCTCTCTCTCTGAACAAAATATGGAAAAAAGTGCTCTGCATGAACTTCACGTGTACTTGACATCTCAATTATAGAAGCACGAACAGCTGAAACGGTTGCTGCTTATGCGACGATACTCTTCCAACTTTTTTAAAAGTTTTCACATGGTATCAGCCTAAATCTCAATCAAATGCTCTTTCTAGGCAGTCGTGAGCAAAATGTTTTTATTTCCCTTAATTCTCTCTTTTTACTTTTTCGATTATTCTTCATGAAATGATTTCTTGAAGATGTGAATGAATCAAGACAGACAACAAAGGACAATCCTGGCTTTCTAACAAGGAATGATGTCAGACGACATTAAATATTTTAGTTCGTTGTATGTTTCAAATATCAAGTGGAACATTATATTTATACATAAATAATATTAAAAAAGCATTCTTTCTTTTTTTTCTTTTCATCTTCCGCTGAAATGCATAACGAACACCAGACTCTCCTTGTTTAAGTTCCAAAAAACAACGGAACTGAACGACGAACTATTGATAAAACCATTTTTTATATTCGGAATTGGAAGAGAAAGAACTCGAATTCCGCTTGGAGAAGAGAATGAGAGCAAAAACAAAAAAAAAGTTTTTTTTCTCCTTTTTTCCATCTTCAATACGTCAAGCAAAAGCTACTGGAGATCATTGAGTAGCTATAGAACTTCATTAATAACATAGATGACGTTGGAATGACCTGAAGGATGTACTGTTTGTCCGAAATTGAGAGTTACGTTCCATACTCAGGGATGTGAGCAATATTTCTTCAGGAGCAATTTTGTTCAGCATTTCATATCATTTTTCTTTTGCTTGATGTTTGGATTACCACCCTCAAGCTCTTGAGCTGCGCAAGCTTCAGAGAGGTCAAAATATCCCGATGAACTACTCTATCGTTCCCATTTTCGCATGGTTTCCGATTACAACAGAAATCTATCATTCCATCTCAAGACAAAACTCACCAATAATATATCTTATGTAGATTATTCACAATGTGAAGCTTTGAGCTTTTCCTTTCTGCTTACGAAGTCGATTCCAAATCTTTTTTTTTTCACAATGCATCTTTTTTTTTCTTGTTCATTCGTCACTTGATGAACGAAGTACCATTTAATTATGAACGTTTTCTCTGTTTTTCAGATTTTCTTTTGAATTCTCTATATTTTCAGATTTCTAGAATCATTTTAATGGAATAAATTAGTAATTAAATCACATGAAACAATATTTATACGTCTTGTTTTGGCTCTCCTTTGGGGTATTCCATTCTTTCTCTCAATGTCCTTGTGTTCCAAAGTCAACTTGTCGTCCCACTGCCAAAATTGGATTATACCGAAAACTACGAAGAATAGCTGTTCGTGGACAGAACGCTTCCATTCAGTTAGATTTGGAAATATCAATGAAAGGTTGAAAAGAACATAACTAACTCTTCATAGATGATCATTCAGATGATAGGTTAGAAGACTTGACCGTTTTTGATATTCTGAAAAACGAATCTTCGATTGCGATTGATTGGATACCAACATCGTACGATCATGCTGTAATGGAACGTTCTCCACCAGTTTTCAATGTAATTTTGTAGTTTTGAAATAATCATAACATTATCTCCCTATAGGCCATTAACTATATAAAAAGAGATAACAGCCTGTCGTTGGTAGCAACGTTCATGTTCGAGGAAATGAACATGTTGCTGCGAACAACCTACGAAATATCGGTAATAGACTGACAGTTTCATATTTGGCATAATGAATTTTTTAGATCAAAAGTTTGTATCACAAGGAATGTAAGGAGCTGATTTCATTGAAACCTCACCTCTCTTTGAATGTCACATTTGCGTGTGAAAGAGTAGAAGGGGCTTCATGTACAAGCGCTGTAAAAAGTATTTTAAGCATTCTGTTCGTTATAGTGTAATGAACAATCGTTTTTCAGAGAATCACCAAACTATTTGTGGAATAATGAAGAGTTATGATTATTATTTTGAAAAACATGTTGATGGCAGAAAAGCTCATGTGAACATGGTTTTGAATGAAGAAAAAATAGAAAATTTTGAAAGAGCAAAATATTTGATTGCTTTCTTTGGTTAGTATCCTAACTATTGGAAAGAGAAAATCAAACCTTGTTTAAGGTCCTTGTGAAGAAGATATCTATCAACGTAATGAGAAGGATTGTATCATAAAGCTGTCCAGAGCTAAGAGGAAGCGTTTTTGTCTTCCAAACAGAAATTGCACGAGATATGTGAGTTTCGTGCATTTTTCATTTTTTGATAACAACACATTACAGCACAATGATTATTCTGTGAGCTTTGGGTCTCTGGATGATTATCGTTATGGAGTTCGATTATGCTTAGTTATGAATAGCTTTTATGAATTGCCGCCATTAGCAGCCATTAGTCACAGCATAACAGCTCAATTTCTATTTGGTATTCACTTTTAAAAATTGTTTCATGTTGATTTCTTGTTCAATTAAGCTTCTTTACATGGTCGTCTACCTTTCTCTTCGCCCATGGTTCGAACAATCGTTGGATATACACTGTTGCTATTCATACTATTCATGTTTCTTCTCACTATCCTTATATACAAATGTGTTACGGGACGTCTTCGCTTCAGAAAAAAGAAAAAAGAGACGTTAGAATATTCATAGGTGAAGTGAACTTATTTTGATCATTCAGAGATATTTGGCAAATCGATGAGAATCAGCTTACTGTCTGTTGGGATCAGTTATTGGGGACTGGACGTTTTGGAATGGTTTATCTGGGTAAACATTCAATTGGGTGACATGTCAACTCCATTTTTAAGCTTATATGAAAAGAGATTATTTACCTGCGCAAGGACCTGTTATACTAGATGACAAAGGAAGGGTTGCTGCTAAAGCGGGAGACTATGCTGATAAAGTTTCCCGAAAAGGGATATTTGACGAGATTGAGGGGACCAAGATGGTTGGGCGTCATCCTTGTATCGCCTGTCTCATAGGTGAAACAAAATATTTCAAATTAATAACAGCTCTGTTAAGGTGTTGTCCCACTGCAAGAATGTGTTTTGCTGGTCACAGAGTTCTGTGCTTATGGCAATTTGAAACGTTACTTAACAAAGAGGAGGAAGTATATGATAGAAGTGAGCAACTATTTTTACTGTCCGGGGGGAATTGATCATCTGACGTCTTTTAGCTTCAAGAAAGAGGAATAGATTTGAACGGTGACTTAGTCAACATTTCGGATGTTGATTTCAACATGGTTCTATCAACCAGAGATTTACATCGAATGTGTAGCCAATTGTGCTCTGCTATGGTTTCTTTTTGTACTTCAGGATTGAGCTTATTTCGTGCTTTACAGGTTTATCTTAGCTCGAAAGCTTTAGTACATGGAGCTTTGAGTTCCAAACATGTACTTGTCACCCAAGATCATTCTATCAAAATTACGGATTTTGGTCAAACACAGAAAGAATCATGTGGAATAAGGCAAGTAGTCTTCAAGAATTGTTCTAATCCCTCTCTTTGTAGATGGCCGATACAAGAAGACATGATACGTTGGACAGCATTAGAAGTTCTCAAAGGAGAGTTTCCCACGAGAAGGAGTGATGTGTATGTTTTCGATGAAAACGTTCTAGAATCCTTCCACGTTGCAGGTGGTCTTTTGGGGTAATTGCATGGGAAATCCTAACATTAGGAGGCCATCCATATCATAATTTGGAGACAACAGCAGTACAATCGGCTTTAGAGCGAGGCTTTCGCTTGGATAAGCCGGATGGTTGCTCAGCAGACATGTTAGTTCAACATGAATAGTTGAGAAGTAAATCGTAATTGTTGAAGGTATCAACTTATGAAACAATATTGGCATCATTTTGCAAATCAACGGCCATCGTTCTCTATGCTGTCAGTCCGATTGAATGCTGTTATTCAGG
Source organism: Auanema sp. JU1783 (assembly GCA_943334845.2). Taxonomy (NCBI): domain Eukaryota; kingdom Metazoa; phylum Nematoda; class Chromadorea; order Rhabditida; family Rhabditidae; genus Auanema; species Auanema sp. JU1783. Next base: position 475,268 of record CALQYR020007211.1, on the reverse strand, counting down.
CAGAAGATCCATCTTCTTCAAAGTTTATAAAAGTGGGTTTTACGTCAAAGCGGTGTTCTTTTTTATTGAAAATATATTTAAAGGTAAACGTAGATGCTGAGTATTATCCAAATTCGGAAGAAGAGGAGACAGTTTTGTCGCCGTTAACAGCATCTCGAGCAATGGAATTAAGTGACGACGATGACGATGGAACGGAGACTGATCGTCAGCTACAAGATGCTTCCATTCTTCTTTCTGAATCTGAGAAGCTGCTTGGTTTCAGGAGTTAACATTCACTGTTCAAGAACTTGTAGCTCAATGGATTGATAGCATAATTTTGTTGTGACGATTATGAACTTTTTAAAATGAACTTTTATGAAAATCATCTGAGATATGTGAAAAAAAAAACAAAAATACTGAAGACCTGAAACATAATTGAGCAATTGGAGACTGTTCCAAATGGGTTTTAAGATAGAAAATACATCGATAACCCTAAGACCAGTAGGAAAGTGTATGAAGGGGAAGAGTTACAGTGGTCTCCATCACACCAACAACTGTACTCAATGATGGAAGCATCAGACAAGCATGTCAATGGAACCTGAAGTATTTATTTATACATTGAAAGAAAAAGGAATTTCTCTTACTTCTCCAACTGTGCAGTAAGAGTGATTTGGTGGTCTGATAGTGTTTGGATCCATCATATTGTAGAACTTTGTATAACAACCTCGGAAAGTCATTGTCGTGAAAGAGCCTAACAAAACGATTCATTTGTGGGCCAATTCAAATTAGATGTTAAAATCCTACCTGAGTTATTCAAACTCTGTTGCCATTTGAAGCAAGGACCATCACATTCATCTGTACTCCGTTCCTGAATGCATTAATATATCAATGGATTGATCAAAGAAGCTTGAGGTTTTTGCTATATCAGTAACAAAGAAACTGTATTGGCTAGTTGTTTTGGATTATAAGTTTGATTATTAAAATTACTTTGATAATCCATGTGTCTCCATTGCAATTATTATCGAATGTACGAGGTTCTGATAATCTATTGGGGGGTCCTCGTTGTTTAGTTATAAAATTCTGAAAATTAAATAAAAAAATGAATGTCTTAAAACAAATATTTTCACTTCTTTCATGTTAGTAGATGCACAGCTATAGCATTTATCTGGAAGAGTAAAATAAAAATTGAGAAAATTTCCATAAAGGGATTACTTCGAACAGCTGAAACTGAAAGCTGCAAACAGATCAGCAGGTAGTAGTGAACAACATTTCGGAACATCTTAAAAGGACTGATTTGACAACGATAACAAGGAGAAATGAGACAAGAATAAAAAAAATTTAGTTAGCAATAGGTTGGATTATACGATGAAGATGTTTACATAAGCATGGAAGGACCTCTGTTCACATGAATGACCAGTTAGAATTTCAGCAAATAGCAAAGGTTAAGGAACAAGTTCTATTTCATATGGAGAAAAAAGTACTTTTATGTACTTTTAGATCAAATCAGGAATGACAACGAAATCGGTTTATCACGTTTTCAGAAGTTCGTTAAGCCAAGAGCACGCTTTACGCATCAGGGTTTGTGAAGCTCATATGAACGGTGAACCTCGTGTTGAATGACCGATTGAGAGAACAAGCATACAAGAGAGATGGAAAAAATGAGAGAGAAAGAGAGAGAAAAAGAGAAAGAAAAGAGATAAGTTTAAAGAGGGTGGTAAGGTTGGGAAGAGATGTAAAGAGAGACAGATAGTGAGAGTAATATATGAGAAGGGATACCATAGAGAAGGTAGATTGAGTACAGAGGATATAACGTTTCCTCTTTTGTAGACAGAAAGACGAGATAGCGTTGTAGCATGAGAAGAGAAGATGAGTTAAGAGGGGAGAAAATCGGAGAGAGTCTCATAGATATACGTTAAGAGATAGAGAGAAATAGAAGAAGAAAAAAGTGAATAGAATGAAAGCCTTCCGTATGCTACTGTGTAGATCGATAAAGCGAAGCAAATAGGACCTATTCACAGGATAAATAATAGTTCGAACATTAGAACAGTGCTCATAGGTTTCTAACATTGACCATCAGTAAAAGTTCTGTAATATTCTGTTTGTTTAAATCCTGCTGTAATGGATTTGTTTGATCATCTCCATGCCATTGCAGTACTTGAACTTCTGACGTGAAATTCTCGAGTATATCAATAGGATGAGGAACAACATTCGATGAAATATTTTCTTACTCGAGTCAAAGAAGTAAAACAGCTTTTGTTAGGGTTGAGTTCGTCCGTGCTTTCATGGTTACGTCTGATCCATTCTTACTGGTTGTTAACTTTCATTCTCTGTTCTGAGCATGTCATATCGGTCGTTCGACTACTTTCATTCCTCACTTAGAACGCTAGTTACAGGTTGTTCCTCTGTTTTCATTCTTTTGTTTCTCATAGTACTTTTGTAATTCATCAGACAATAACCTTCTTTATTTGTTTTTGCCTATCTTCAAAAAATTATGAATGAAAGCAAAAGAGTTATAGTCAATGTATTGTTTAACATCAGCTTATGATTTTGGTCAAAAGACAATATGTGAGAACGGTTTGTTTAGAACTGCCTAATGATCATAATGATCATCAAATATGAAATTGTATGGAGTATTCACATAAAAATTGTAATAGAGAACTACTACAAGAATAAATAAGAACGGAAGAATAACTCTGGAGAAGCGGTCCACTATCGAAATGGAATTCTCTGCCAAGCCGAAAGGATCTGTTTTCTTTCCCAACAACTGGTTTGTTTGTTGAATGAAATTCGGTACTCACGTGGCTTAACATCCAATAATAAAGCCTCCAACCAATATTTTCATGTTGGAACTCTTCGAAATTTGGTTGCTCCTCAATAGGGTTCGAATTTTGAGGAGTCAACAGTTTTCTTGAATGTCTAGAACACAAGAACAAGATTCTTGACTGAATATTTTTCTAACCTATCCACTCTGCGAGTCCTTTGAATCATCGAATGTCTGCCACCATCTCTTCTGCTCTAAAACAACTTCTTTCAAAGAAAACTGTAATTTGATTTACAAAAGGGTCATCAGAAACACTTATAAGTCGTTTACCAATAGTACGTGGACGGTTATAGTGCCTGCTACTGAACATGTAAACTTATTCAAATCGTGAAGTTGAGCTTCACACCTCAAGATGGCTTTTTTAGGAATACTGCGTATCAATTGACGCATTCGTTCTCTCTCTGCTGCTTGAATCTCTGGATCACCAGTATTGAACTTTGTATAATAATGAACCACAGTGAATTCAAGCATGCATATGGATAATGTAGTGTAGCATATCCATATATAAACATCTAACGCTGTAGGAAAATCAACCTAAACTACATAATTTAATCTACCATCGCTACAGTCACAACCTTCGGAGAATCCTTTTTACTATCAATTGCTATCAGCACTAATGTGAGGACAGAAGTTGCTCCTAGAACAATCTAAGTTGTGATACTTTGTGATTTAATGAATACCCATTCCAAGTCGTTCTCCAGATGACTCTCTATTCGTCCAGAACATTACCCAGCACATGAGAACAATCAAAGTGCAAGGAACATAGAAGTTCATCAAGAAGTATCCAAAGTGACGATCAAAATAAAATCTAGCTTCCAACACCGAGTATGGCACTTGAAAAAGATAGTTAAACTTCCTCTCTATCAACCGTACTATCTCGAGTGATATTCCTAGCGTCGTATGTTTGAAATCCAGTGACTGAAAACTGAGGAAGATCTGCTATGGCTTCATAATCCATCTGTTGAAAAATGTTTTTCTTTTGATTGCAACAGGTAATTACTTGAACTCCTTTGTCCGATCCCATATTTTTCCAAATGAATATCAATTCGTGTGAACTATATGCGTACGAACCAATTAGAAGACGACATGCTTGACGATCTAATGGATACCTCATCATTGTCATTGCACATTTACCTTTGAAGATTAATTTTGGAAGCTTGAATAAATTGTTGTTCGAACCTCTAACTGTTATTCTACTAGAGTATAAAACTGTTCCATCAGCAAAAAGTCTCACCAAGCGGTTGCTATTAGTAACTGAGTGTACATATGAGCGAGCCCCATTCCAGAAGTACTGCAATCTTTTAAAATTTTTTAAATGTTGAAATTGACTACTGTATCAGGTTTCCATATTTTATCAAGCATTGTCATGCTCAGAGAGAGTTGTTGATTTGGTTTAGTACCATTGAACCGTAGCCTTTTATCAGTCCACGTTTGGCGAAAGTAACAATTGAATTCGAAAGTCTTAACGAGCTATGGCAATAATCATTTTTCGTTTAGTAACAGACATCCGTCAGTTCAGATACAGGACCCATGGTTCTAACAAACATATCAATGTAGACAGTCGTTGGGTTTCCCACTAGAAATAGGGTTTTTACATGCTTCAAGAAGAACCTAACTATTAAAATCCGGCCTGAAGTGCCTGTCATAATCTTCAAGAACTGAATTGAGAAGAAAGGTTACATTTTGAGCTAAATCGGCGCTTCTTAAACAGAAACAGTAGCCAAAACTGTTAATTACTAACCTCTTTTGGATTCTTGGAGAAGTTATATTGGAAAATGGTCTACGGTACACGGCGTGTTGAAGTTGGAACGTTTGCTGTCCGTGACTGGTACAACCAGAAAGAAGGGAAAAAACGACTAAATAAGAGATGAAACATGTTAAAGCATTCATTTGTAATACTTCAAGAGCCGTAGGAAATCCAGGATACATTTTTTGGGGTTGAATTCAAACCCTTGGGGGATTCATTTGTTGAAAAGATTGGAAAATGTGATGAAAGATGCTTCATAAACTTAAAAGAGTCTCTAGACAATAGTATATTTTCTGTATTGATCATTCAAACATTCCCTGCATCAACTCCTTGTGTTTCATTTCTCTTTTTGAGAATACCTACTTCGAACATTGCAGCAAAGTTATAATTTAGTCAGTATGATGTTCTATATATGTATATTTTGAGTTTGATTGCTTTATGTTTCCAATTCAGTTAGTTAAAAATTTGAACCTTTAAATTGTTTTTCTTCGTATCAGAGAATGGAAACAGTAGTATCATCTTATTAAATTATAATTATTTATAAGAAAAAGAATTTTATCACCTATGCAAATCACAGTATAAACCAATAATCCTATCTAATATTTTTTTCCTATACATTAATGTGCCGTATTCCCTATTGGTCGGACAGTACGTTGAAACATTTCTTGAGCCTAATTGTTACTTTGGCTGACATCAAACAACAGAGACCTATTCATAAGAATATGGAACAGGTTAAGTTGTTTGGGAGCACTTTTGGGACTTCACAGCCACTCATACCATATAGCGGAAGCTGAAAAATGAAATTGATCCTAAATCTATTCTGCACTTACGTCTAAATTAAGATACACCAGATGATCACAAATAGGTCTAGTGCCAAAGCTATCATAAAACCCATATCTTCCCGAGCATGAGGTATCTTCACTGACGGGCGATCCAGAGCATCTCTTGTAAGCGAAGTTCGTTCCTACATCGTTGTAAAACCTAAGATCTTGATTTTAGCCATTGAGATTACTTCCACTCACCAGTATTCTACTCCATGGTGATAAAATGAGTTTTCAAAAGATGGATCGCAAGCCGAGTTTAATGCAAATGAAAACAAACCTCCACCACGACGACACGGTGGTAACCGAGTGATAACATCTTTGCCATTGGTGATTCGAACACTAAACGGAGATTTTTTTCGGTTAAAAAACAAACATACTCATTCATCAGATAATATGGGATTTTCCTCGAAAACTCACGATGCCCGATCCTCGGCTCTCCAAAAGTCATTGTTTGAATTTGCGATTTCCTAACGTTTCCTTCTAAAGAAACGAACCTCCCGATTTTTTCGTAAAGAACTACTAACGAATAATTGCCTTTAATGCACTCAGAATAGCTAATGCTCCTCCTAACGAATGTCCTGTATAAACAAACCTGTAGTCCTGAAATGGTATGAGAGAGTAAGCTGTTGTAGATGTGAGGATGCATTTGAAACTTACGGAATATCTAGGATTCATGACAATTTCTCTTTGCTTCACCCAAAGTGCATCACTGGCCGTAACGAAGTATCCATTAACCTGATTAGAGCATAATGAATACTATGTGGGTCCAGTACCTGGCCTAATCCTAAAAAGTCTTTCGTAGCTACTGCTTGGGCAAATTCTTCTAACAATTGTAACTGTAATTAGAATGCGAATTGGGGGAGTGAGGTTAGGTTACTGACCGGCTGTGTGGTTCCTCGATAGGTGAAATAAATAGTTTTCAGATGAGGAAACTCTACTGTAAGGAATGCGCTTGTAATTGTTTAAGAAAACTCTGATTACCAACTACTGAACGGCAGTTACCAAGATTTGCATCGCAATAGATGTTGTGCTCCATTAGCACTTGAAACGGTCCCATTCCGAATTCCCCGCTTATTTTACTAAAACTTGTGTCTGATTATCATCTTATAAAGTCTGAATCATACGAAACACATGGTATGATAGAACGATCCATGTTGTAGTTACTCGATGCCAATCGTACATTGATGTGTGCTTCTCTCATATTCAATGCTTGAGGTAATGCATAGGGCAGTAATAGAAACATAGTTAAAACCAATTTCAAGACCATTTCTAATCTTGAAAAAACCGTTTATGAAGTGGGCGTTGATGAGTCAAGTTTTATGTGAATCAACTGATAATGTAATAAAAAAGAAAAGAAAACTTGTGAAACACAACTTTACTATATAATATAAACAAATAATTATTGAAGCACAAGAACGGATGTACAAAAAAAGCGAAAAAAAGAAGAATTTATAGTTGACTAAGCAACTAGTTATCAACTGTGACTTCAATCATGAGATCGCACATGTTGATTTATAATAATTGTTATTTTGACAAATCCTTTTCCACAAACCAAGGAGACTTCTTAGGTTTCAAATCTATCTTCTTGGCCTTATAATTATGAATTGGATCGACATTAGCTCGTTGATTGGCATCTCTGGTCTGTCCGTAACTTTGATGTTGTTCAACATTGGAACGAGATCCATCTTGAGAATTGACTGCAATGGATAGTGATTAATCTATATAGATTTTCATATGCATCAACCGTTCTGATGAAAAAGTCTATGAAAATTAAATTGCATTCTATGATTGTACGCATCACGTGTTCACGTGCTCACGTATTCTTCAACAATCACATTTATGCTAATTGTAACTCAATGTGTCTCATCTACTAGTTGATCAAGCATAATACAAACAAAGAAAAAAGACAAAGAAGAGAGCTTACCGTTCATGACGAAGAGAAGAAGAATTGAAATGATAGTTAGAATTTTCGTATTCATGAGGTAATCAGCTGTACTGATAGCCGTCTGGAGATATTTATATAGAAAGCGTTATCACATAAATATTTATCAAATAAAATATTATGAGATAATAGTTTGTATTTCATAATTCATAAGATCCATTCATACAAACAACAAGCTCATGACGTCGTAAAGGATATAAGATGAAATACAAATCTTAATTTGAAAAGTAAAATAAATATAAAACTTCAGTAAACTATACCATTGTATGTGAAGACTGTGTGAAGAAGAAGTCCACTAGTCTCGTTTTCTGTTTGTTCGATTGCTCTTGACTATTGAGAAGCTTAACCCAATCAATAGCCTTATTCGGTATATTTGACTACTTTCGTTCTGAACTTTTTACTTACATACGACAATTATTCTGTCACAACTATCTCATGCATATGAAGTCATCACAAGTCAATTTCTATCTTTCTTTCTCTCTCTTCCAATTTAAGAAGCATAATTGAGCAAAATTATTATTTTTCTAACCTCTTACACCCTCATAGATAATCCTTCAATTGCACTTTGGAATAACCTTGAGCGAGTACAGTTTCGATCTTTCTATACGGGGCTAAAGAACTTTATAAAGAAAACAAATTAACTGCATTAGATGAATCTTTGACACAGAGAGAGAATAGCATGAGAGGGTAGGAGATCTTTGAAAGTTAATGAAGTAAGTTAAAGACAAACTGTCAGTTACATTCTTCCTTACCAACCAAACCCCCCCCCCTCCTCCTTCTCCCCATCTAAACAATCGACCTACCTCAATTGTTGCTCTCCGTTTAGGAAAAACGCATTCACTTTCTGTCTCTTTGCTATTCTGACAGTTCGCTCATCAATTACTTGCTGTCTCAATCGATTTTCTTTAATTTTTTTTCTCAAATCTAACAAATAGTTTTGTTCATTCGTTGAGAAATTCAGAATTTAGAATACTAGCCAAGTGAAGAAACACGATTTCTCGCTTATAGAGTGAGAAATATGTAGGTCTCGCCTGTATCTCTCTTGAATATCTTCCCTTCTCTACTACCTCGTTTCAACTGTCTCAAATTTACATAATTTAATGGTCGATTCATAATTTTCGCTTTCATTCGACGGGTTGTACCTGAAATTATGTTTTGTACTCATCCTCATCGTATCTCCTTCTAACTATTTCATTTATTTTGTCTGAAGAAAAACAGTCAATAGTTGTTTTTCCGAACATTCACCTTACATGACCGGTTTCAAGTCAGCGAGGTCATATTCTCTTTTTATATTTTACAGAAAAATATTTGTTGCTGAAAAATTTTAAAGAAAAAACGAAAATGTTTTGTAGTTTACAGCCATACTCATCATCATCATCATCACATATAGTTAACATAATCATATTAGTATCTTGTGTTGTGCTTAATGAAAAGATTTAACACTGCTTTCGGGATTATGCAGAATGTATAATGAAATATTGATTACCAAATATGGGTGTTATATTGCTCTCACAGCTGCACTGAATTAGAGCCGCAAGCTTGTCGCATTTCCATCTTTATTATCTCACTCTCTCTCTGTCTCTATCTCTTTCTCTCTATCCTCTTTTCATAAATTCTCCATTAGCCAACTAAAAAGCAAAAAGTGGTAAAAACTTCAAACGGGAACGTTGCTGACGTACGTGAGCTTTACGTAGACAACTTCGTGTCATTTTAAGAAAGCGTGCACAGTGAACGGTTGCTTACGTTTTCTTTTTCTCTACTTTCTTTCTCAAACATCTCTGGTTTCACTTTCTTCTTCATTTCCTCTTTTTTTTTCTTTTGAAGATTTTCATGTTTAGTCGTATGCTCACAAAAAACCTTAGATGATGATGTATGTATCTGAAAGAGCTTATATCGCTGCTCGCTTCAGCTTACTCCAATATCATGGAACAGATTGTGGGAAACTCTGGTTAGATGCTCTAGATCATGGAACCTTGACTTTAAAGTGCTAGAGAGAAGAAGAACGAGAGAGAGAATAGAGATGAGGGAGACAATCTGTTGACATGATGAGGCCGTCGTTCGCCTATGCTCCAGCTTGTTCATTTTTGGCTTCTTCACAGTCCCTCATCCTCCCAATACATGAGCAAATATGGATTTTTTTACAAATCCACAATCCATATTACAAACGATTTTAGGCGTTACACCATTAGCTATGGATTTCAAAATGTGTTATTCATTTGTTCACAAGTTTTCCTTTCTTTTATTGTCTGAGCTTATTCTGAATTCTTAAAATGAGTTTATTTACCACATTTGACCTCTTCTGCGAAATGAAATCAATGAAACACTTTTCCTATCATTGAAAATTTCCTTTTTTTCTTCATTCATTCTACTTTCTCTTTATTCAAATACATTTTAAATATTATTATCGAGGTATTTATACTTAACAATTGCCCCCAAGAAAACAGCTGAACAGACATGTGTTTTGCGTGTTTCTTTTCGTCTCCTAAATGTTTTTATCTGTTTTCTTACGAAAAGCTTTCATTTTGAACCCTTTTTCTTCTTTATTTGATGCTTTTTCAAACCAAAAACAATATTTTTTCTTCTTTTCCCTTTCTCAAATTTTTTTTCCGAAAAATCATATAATTCCTCCATGTTTTGACTGTCCTCCATCTCAGTCGCATTCAGCGTGTCTTTGAGCTATATGAGTTTTCAAATACATTTTTTTTCGTTTTGAAATTAATTTGTAAGTAAATCCATAAGTCAAACAGCTTTTGCGACCATCTGTCCTATTCAAATGTGTCATTTATTTATTGTATCTTCTTATTTCCTTTATTTTCAGATGATATGATGAACTTAGAAGAAACAAAGAGGAAATCAAAGCCTCCATTAAACTCCATCTTCTATACAGAACTTCTATTTGTAAGCTACTTGGTCTATGACATCCTATATATGATATGAGTGATTTCAGATTTTAATTGGAGTATTACTAGGTGGTTTTGGTTTATTACAGCCTCACATCTCATTACTATTATGGCTACCCTGCTTATTGATTTTATGTTCGAGCTGTGGCTCATTATCAGCTTTGATTTATCTGAATAAGGTTTGATTGTTTTATTTCATTTACAATGAATCATTTTCTTAAGGGAGTAGCATGGAGGTCAAGTCAGAGCCTACTGCGATTCATGTTGTTGACTCTTTTAATGGTTTTATTTGTTAGTTTTCATTTGTTGGTTCTAATGATGTATGGATTAAATTTTGCAGAGAATTGTTTGTTCTTGTATTCTAATTGTTGGCAACTTCTTCCCACACTCCAAGCCAATCATAAGCTTAACATTAGCAGGAGGTAAGTATTTCATCAAGCTTAGCTCAGCTATAATAACCTTCAGTCACATTCCTTCATGCATTATATGGACTTTATGCAATTTCAAAAACTACAACTCATAGGACTGGCATTGATAAAAGAATAAACATCAAAGATACAAGGTTTTTTGAATTCTTCATAAGCTCTAAGCTCATTCTGATTTTTCAGGAAAAGCAATCAGATTGAGGAAATCGCGGTCATAAGCTTAGGAAATTCACAACTATTGTCTAGTCAAACGACACTCTTCACTACATTAGATGAAGCTGAATTAGTAAATTATGTTACTTAACTTTCATATTTAGTGAATGTATACGGGTTTCTGCATAATAAACATTTTCTGATTAACTTTGAAGTTGACAAAGTGCTTTCTGGAATAGACAGGAAGAGGACTAAAGCTATTACTCTGCGTCTCAGCTGTGCACAAAACTATTTTATTCAGTCTCATGGGGGTCCCTGATAGATAAACAAAACAACTATCAACTTAACAATCGCTAGAAGCGACACATATTATTATTATTATTATTAACATTTGAAATTAAAAATATCTCAGGCGATTCTTTTCTCACAACGTCTTCCAGTTGTTCCGCTTGAACAAACACATTTTACTTCTCCTCTCCCTGTTTTGAGGCATGTAGAACCGTTTTTACAAAATCCTGCACAGATATCAGAACAGGTATATCCATTACCAACGTATCCAGGTTTACATTTACAAGAATATCTATAATGATAAAATTAATGAGTCAGAAAGTTATTTGTTTCACTGAACCTCGGCTTGTTCCCCTCATCTGGCAAATCCATACAAGCTGCTAACCAGTGACAACCATGCTTTCCTGATTTACATTGATTGGTCAGCAGGCATTGTAAAACGGAGTTTGTTCCTAGGGAGTTTCTGATTAATTTGCTCAACAATAGGCTGTATAGAAACCTGTTTGATAAGTTGTAGTTCCAGCTGGACATGTTTTACACAATCTACTGTCGTATTCATCTTCATAAGTGCCATAGGGACATGCTGCACATTGAAGACTTGTTGAATTCCAAAAAGTTCCCGGATAGCATGTTTCTGAAGAAGAGCAGTAAAAGTAGTCAAATTAATCTATTTCAATTCTCTATTTTTCCAAATTTCTTTTTTTCATAAATTTTTTAAGTAAGAGATTATCCGTACTGATCGAACAGTCTTCCATGGATTTGCTACCCTCTTCTATTGTGGTCTGGCCTGGAGGACACAGCATGCAAACACTATCTGTGGACGATTTAAACGACCCAATGGGACAGCTGACACATTTCTGTCCGTCTGATGAACGTTGAAATCCTGTTGGGCAGTTTTCTGAAAGGAAATCAGCTTGCCCTCGTTTTATGAAACAAAACTATGTGGTTTCGTTCACGTAATTATATGTGTGTTCGAACGTAAGAGTGAAATGGTTTAGAATGGCAAAAAAGCTTAAAGCTATCAAGTTTTTAGGAGAAAGAGATGAATACGATTTGATGTTCTTTGATATCGCAAAAAACAGAGATAGCTTCTACCAGTTTCGAATAGTTTTAGTCAAATCTAGTTGTTTTGTTGAAGAATAATTGCAGTTCAAACCCAAACAATGATCAATAGAAGTTGAGTTAAGATATAACGGTACAGTTCCTGGAGGACACGATAAACAACTGAAATCAAGGGCTTTCATGAATTTCAAAATGATTCTCTAACTGTACCGATTTTTACCCGCATCAGGTTGAAATCCTCTGAAACTGCATGGTTCGCAGAATTTGGATATTGAATCGTAGAAAAAGCCTGATGGACATATAGTGAAGCAGTCGGACGCTTTAGCTGTTCCTTTCGTGGAGGTTGTAGACTGAATCAATACAATACACAGCAGTAATTTGGTTTGGAAAATTACTGTTGCACAACGATGGCAGAAGACTTGTCCAGCTTCAGGTTGAAACTCGCCTTCGCCGCATGAATGGCATTCATCTTCACGAAAATAATGTCCGGGAGAACAGGGACCTAACAAGGAAGTATGCATTGCAAAACATGGAAAGAATATTATTGTGACGGTGTTGTTTCAATGTGATGGTGGTGTTTGGAGTGTTGTTACCCTTATGAACTATTAGTGTTTTAAATGCTTCATTTGATATGTGATAGGTTAGAAACGAAATGACATATCAGACAATTAAGTTAATTTCTCAGATTAATTTCCTCTCATGTACATATAATCATTAACAATAAAGGTTGAATGACGGTTCAGAGTGCAACAAGACGATCAACATCAATTGGTTCACGTTCAACTAATGGCTCATCGCGCAATCTAAACTCCTTACGGCATTTATCTCCATCGATGAGTGTAGCTCCTTTGTAACAGAAGAATGCTTCATCAAAGGAAAGTATGGAAGAAGGTTTTCCAAGAACCTGTAAACACAATAAACTCTCATATGCAGATATTTTTATACTTTGAGTGCGTTGGTATATTGGAAAATGCCTCCTTTCAATCCAATCTGAGTGACCGCACTCACTGTGGAAGTTGCTTCTACTTTTGCATTTTTGATTGGATCTCTGAGTAATGTTTGATTTTTGTTGATGTTTGATCTCTTACCTTTCTGCTATGAAAGTAACGTTGATTCTGTAGTTTACTGGACCTATTGACTCTCCAGTTACTTGTGCTTTACCACAATCGTTCGAGCTTCTATAGCAGAACACATCTATTAATAACCAAAACGGAAATGAACCTTTCTCCTCCACAAATCAGCCAATGCTTGTTGATAAACTTAAGTGATGCTAGAACGCTGTTCCTCATTATTGAGTTCCATCTGAATCAAAGGAATATTGATTAAGCGTTATTCATTGATAAAAGACTTTTCGACTTTCTCAATCTCCTTTGGATTTGCATTATCATAGTTAATCTGAAGTCTGGCAACTCGAACTGCAGGAGAAATGAAGTCATCTTGCGATGAAGATATGTAGAATAGTGAAAATGCGAACAGAAGATATTTGATCATACTGAAATCAAAGAAAATACAGAAGAAAAACTAAAAGAAAGTCAGTTTATAAGAAAAAACGCTCAAGTTTCTATAAGGGCACAACGTTATAACAAAAGAAAGCAATCGAAAGAAATCGTTGTTCTGAGAGGTTTCTTTGGTTCCAGCCACTAGCTCAACTGGTTGGATAGGCGCTGTCATCATGCTACAAAGCCTAGTCATCAGAAAAAGAATTTATGCAGCGCAGATATGAAGAGAAGGATTGTAAAATGAGAAAGTTGATGGGGAGGATCGCAGGAACTTTCCTACATTTTTCGTAGATTTTGTGAGTTCATAGTTCAGTTTACTTCGGAAAGCGATTACCACGACTCATCCTTGTTATACAGTGGAAATCCGTAAAGCTGTTAGAACTGTTAGTAATACGATCAATAACCGTCTTAAACCAAAGTTGATTGATGAAATATCATGATTGACAAGAAAAATATTTTTAAAAATGGTTAAACGTTAATAATAGTCTAATAGGATGTACGAGGATGAACAACAGAAGAACGGAGATGTTTATCAGCGACACACTTTATGAAATGATATAACAATTCAGAGAAATAATCTATTTCATCTACTTTATAAGCAAATATTAAATATTATGAATATAAATCTTATAAGGTATCATACACATAAACCTGTAGCTTGCTCACACTTCGAACCACTTGGGCAGCTCGCACACGTTTTTCCTGCTATATATGCTGGCTTCTTGACATAGTTTCCTCTGTAATGAGACCAGCTTTTTTTCAAATATGTAATAATATTACTTTGGAGAATAGTGACAGGCCATGATAACGTTCTTTCCACCTTTGCATAGAGTTGCACCACAACCGATGTATCTTGTAACAGCCCATACATCCTGAACGGAATTTTAGCCTGTTATATTCGAGAGATAGCCTACCTGAACAGCATGACCAACAGTTGTTGAATATTCTAAGCCGTCCCAACCAAATTTCGTGAACTCCTCGTTCCAACCGAATACAGCTTTTTTACCCTATTTAGAGTATAAAATTATATATTAGACGGAAAATACTTACATGTGGTCCTAAGTCTGTGTAAGCAACTGATGATGTAGCAGTGTACAAATTTTCTCCCACATCAGGTGTTTTAGAATGTGCGAACACACATTTATCACTAACTTTCTGGGCGGACTGCGCCAAAGTAGGATCCCATTCCTAGTATAGATATCAGAAAGCGTTAACAAAGTTAGTTCACCATCTTCATCATGTTTTCTGCTGCAGGTTTCTTACGCCCCTTTCCATCCTTGAACTGACCTTTAGCTATTTGAGATCGCACCTTATTGTGTTCCTAAAAAATTAAGTGACTTTTGTTTTCACATGCATGTTCATGCATACTTCTAAAATTTCACGAATAGCGTTGGCATCGAAGCTACCTTTCGGTGGAGCTGCCCCAGTCGCCGGTTTAGGCCTAGGAGCGGCAGGGGCTGGCGTAGTGGTGGTTGGAGCGGGTGTTTTTTTGGTTGATGACGTCTTTGTAACAACAGTTTGGGTTTTTGTTACTGTAGTCTTCTTTGTGGTTACTGGTTTCGAAACAGTTTTGGTTACTGTTTTCGTAACCGTTTTCTTTTGATTAGGTTTCGGAGCAGGCTTCCCTTTTGGCGCAGGTTTACCTTTAGGAGCTGGTTTACCTTTCGGAGCAGGTTTAGGTTTGGGTTTTGGAGCAGCTCTAGCCATGTGATCAAGTTCATATCTAATAGGGAAAAATGAGTCATCCTGGAAGATATCAATTGAATCTGCAAGAATGAAGAAAAAATGGTTTACGGAAAATGAATACTCACTTATATTTGATAAACCTAGATTCCCATCACCGCCGACGAAGAAACTGCAGAGTGGTAAAGCTATGAAACGAAAAAGTAAAAGAAGAAAACACTTGAATCACCATTAGATAGTAGAAAAGTAGCAGCAGTCAGCCATCGCATGATCAGAATACTTGAGAAGAATGTTTCGAAGTATTAAATACGTTTTTTTGTCTGCTCATATCAGTATGTATGTAAAATAGTGATTAAAAGTACATGAAAAGTCTGGAAGAAAACAAAATAGAAAACACCCAGTAGCAATAAACAATCCAGTTTTCCAACACACTGGAGCAACGGTAAGTGTTCAAAATACTTTTTGACGTAGTTGTATGAGCAACAGTTATCCATGCACGTACATGGAACACCTGTATAAACATTTCTTAATGTGTTGTGTGCCTAGGTACGTATATCTACCTTTTACTCTGAACCCAATAAATGGATAATGAATAAATAGTGAAACTTTTATTAATCAACATTATTTTTCAACATATATACAGATAACAAAGAGAAGTTATTATTCGCAGAGACCGCTCTTCTTATTAAACGTCTTTTTGGAGTATTCAGCACAAGTCTTTCCTTTTTTAGCATAAGTGTCAATAGTTAGGGGATCAGGTCTGAAAATATAAACTAGTAAGCTCTGAGGACATCACAACTTACTTGTTATTGTAATGGCAAACCACGTTCAGAACCATGCCACTGTCACATTGGTGACCTGCGCAACCAACTTTATCCGCCTTAGCCCAAGCAAGCTGAAACATACAGTTTTACATATCAGACTGCTTCATCTTTCCTAACCTGAAGACCTCTAGCTATCAAATTGATATCTGTTGAATTATTCCATGGGTACTTTGCCAGTTCACCCTTCCAAACATCTACCGCGTCGGCCATCTGTTACACTTGTTTTTACTACGATATTTCTATCAAAAGGATACCATGTTTGGTGGCTTCATTGCATCTGTTACAGTTGAATTTACATAAATGTTTTCTCCAACATTAGTCTGTTTTACAAACTTTCCATCACATCGCTGAGCTTGTTTTGCCGCGGATTTCACTAAAGCAGTATCCCAAACCTAGAACAAGATTCAGCAATATCATTAGTCTATAATTTCACGAAAGTACCAGAGCTTTCATGTTTGTTGCAGGTTCCATGGTCGTAAGCGAGCCATCTGCAAATAATCCTTGTGCGATCTCTGACCGAGCCTTATTGTGTTTCTGAAGAAGACATCGTTAGCTTATAACTGAGTTTTTCGTACTTACAGTTACTATTTTATCAATCTGTTTTTGGCTAAGCTTGACCTTCTTTGTCCAAGCAGTGGCTGATCCTCCTCCGGTACCTACTGTATAAGAAGATGATCCTCCACCTCCTTTCATCACTTCATATTGAGAACCGCCTCCACCACCTGTTGCGACTTCATATTGTGAACCACTTCCACCTCCTTTCGCAACTTCATACTGAGAACCACCTCCGCCTCCTTTCGCTACTTCATACTGCGAACCGCTTCCACCTCCTTTTCCTACTTCATACTGCGAACCGGTTCCGCCCTTTTCAACGTTCAATCCTGAGCCAGATCCGCCTCCTTTTCCTACATCGATATATCCTCCGTTTCCATTTTTATCAGTATTCAAGTTTCCACCATTTCCATTTTTGCCAGGAACCAAACCACCACCATTTCCATTCTTGTCAGGTGTCAGACCACCTCCATTTCCATTTTTGTCGGGAGTTACGTTTCCTCCACTTCCATTTTTTCCAGGAGTTTGTCCACCATTTCCTTTGCCTGTGTTAGGGTTACCAGGTTGTCCTTTTGTTGGGTTGTTAGGATCCTCTTCTTCAGATTCCTCTTCCGAATAATCTGGATAATCAGGTGTTTCTTCAGATTGATCTACTTTTGGGGGTACTTTTCCTCCATTATTAGGATTTTTGGTTCCCGAGTCTGGTTGACCAGGCACTGGTGTTCCGTTATCCGTTCCTGGCTTCGTTGGCTCATCTGGGTACTCTTCTTCTACTTTTGGAGGATTTGTTTTCGGAACATCATTGGGCTTTCCACTCCCAACAGTAGTGGGCGGTTCAGTTCCAGTCCCTATATTGGTGGGCGGTTCAGTACCAGTCCCAACATTAGTGGGCGGTTTTGTTCCAGTCCCAACATTGGTAGGTGGCTCAGTACCAGTCTCAACATTAGTGGGCGGTTCAGTTATATCCGTATATTCATCGGGATACTCAACTGGTTCTCCGACATCTACTTTATCACTTGGCACAAAAGGTGTGGGAGAGCCAGTAGGTTCTGTTGTTGTTTCAGTTGTGAACTCCATTGGAGGCTCAGTATTAAATTCCAAAGGAGGGTTAGTAGACTCCGACGGTGGATCAGTAAGCCCCAACGGTGGATCAGTGAATCCCGACGGAGGGTTAGTAAACTCCGATGGAGGGTCAGTAAACCCCAACGGAGGGTCAGTAAACCCCAACGGAGGATTAGTAAACTCCGATGGAGGGTCAGTAAACCCCAACGGAGGGTTAGTAAACCCCAACGGGGGGTTGGTAAACCCCAACGGAGGCTCAGTAGTAAACCCCAACGGAGGGTTAGTAAACCCCAACGGTGGGTTGGTAAACCCCAACGGTGGGTTGGTAAACCCCAACGGTGGGTTGGTAAACCCCAACGGATTCTCTTTCTCATTAAATGAGTTTATTATTTGAATCAAGAAGTTTATCACCGGTGGTGGAACCTCTCCATCAGGGAAAAACTCGGTGATCGCGGGCGGACAAATAATCTGACCATCGGGAGTTGAAGTAACTAGCTTTTCACCTGATGTAACTACTTTCTGTATTAACTTTAAGAATGTTTTCGTTTTTCCATTAAGATATAATGAGAGTTCGGGCGGGAATTCGATTTCGTCAATATCAATCATATTTCCTGTTGTGCTTTGTCCATTCCAAATATTGTTGGATTGAATTATAATTTGTATTACAAAATTCATGACGATTGGTGGAATTCCGTTCGGGAAAAACTTCTCTAAGCCAGGAGGTATTCCCAGAGATCCATCAGGTGACATAGTTGCTGGGTTCTTTCCATCGGGAGATAGTTCCTGTAAGAATGTAATAAACTCTTGTGGAACTACCCCATTCGGGAACTCCGCCGCCACTTCTTGAGGAACTTCCAAACTGAAAAGCTTCCTAGTTTCATCAGTTTCTTGTGATTCTCCACTTTCATCAGAGAACCAAAGACTGATGCATTCCAGAATGAAGTTATGAACGGCTGGTGGGAGTACTTTTCCTTTGAAGAAAGTCAGTATACGCGAGGGTAATTGGTAAGCACCATCAACGTCTGGCTTCAACTCGTTTGATCCATGCGGTGCTAAGGATATGAAAAACAATTTGAAATTATTGAACATTTCCAAGCTTTCAAAGTTTTTCTCAAAACCAGGTGGGTAAACAATAGTAACATCACCAGGAACCAACTCTTCTTCTTTGTCTGGCACCCCAGTGACAACGTGTTCTAAGAACCAAAGTACCCTTTGCGGTATTGGTTTTGGAGAGAAAATATTCTTCATTCCGTCTGGTATTTGATATACCCTTGTAGTTTTGTATTGAGTGATCATCTGCTTCAAGATGAGTATGAATACTTGGCGGCTGTTCTCATCAGGGATATACTTCAAGACATCTCCGGGAATAGTGAGCGACTGAGATACCTTTGATGGGATGCTTTTGTTCAGGATTATGGTGATATACTGTTCAAGGAATGTCTTCACTACATCAGGAATCGACCCTCTGAATATGTATAACAGGTGTTTCATGCAATCTTTCGGGAATGTGAAAGACTCTTTGGGGTTGAACTTAACAGCGAATCTACCTCCTGGACTAAAGTTTTGTAAGATGATTTGGAATATTCGTATTTTCGATTTGGGTACAACTTGTAGAACATTTGCGGGAATTTCAGCTGGGGGTGCTCCGGGTACAGGCTGAATTGGAACCAGGTTCAATGATAGCTTCCTATCCCATTCTTGCATGCAATCCATTATGAACTGTATAACCTCTGGATGAAGTCCACCTGGGAAGTATAAATGAATCACGCTTTCCAAATCTGGTTCTCCGTTTGATAAAGGAATAGTTGTTTCCCCGCCTGGGGATATATCTTTCAAAAACTTGAAAAATAGTTTGGGTATAACCCCTCCTGGGAAAAATACTCCCAATTCAGGGGGTACAGCGGTTGAAGATTGTAAATCAATTGGTGCGTCCACTAAATATTCGGTCCAAACACTGATGAATTCTTGAATGTAATCGATTACTTCCTCCGAAGGCTCCTCATTTTTCATCGCCTCAAGACAATCATCAGGTATATCAATTTCTGGATCATCTGTTGAAATCTTCAGTTTATTGATTAGATCAGTGAGGAACATATAGAATGAAGGAGGTATTACATCATTTTTGAAGGAGAACTTCAAGTTTTCGGGAATTTCAAGGTTTGGAGTCCCAACCTCATTATCAGGCGTTTCCTTCCATGGATCTCCGATTCCGATAACACCAGGATCAATTTCCTCCGGCAAGAGATCTGTTTCCTCAGTTGGAGTAGGGACCTTCTTCTTCCAGGTGATGAGAGTTTTCTTTATAGTCGTCTTGAACTTCTCGAAAATGAATATACAGTCAGGGAACTCCTTCTCCAACATATCAATAGCAATATCAGGAGTGATCTTGC